>JAODAI010175523.1:0-10781 GCA_027575025.1 Scotoplanes globosa | reverse complement strand
GATGCGTATGTTCAACAGAAATATCCTTGATTATGAGACTCCATGAACCTAGATGCGTATGTTCTACAGAAATATCCTTGATTATGAGAATCCATGAACCTAGATGTGTATGTTCTACAGAAATATCCTCCATTATGAGAATCCATGAACCTAGATGCGTATGTTCTACAGAAATATCCTTGATTATGAGAAGAATGACCTGGAAACATAATTTGTATACCTTATTAAATGGTATTTCAGTAAAGTCGATCTTGAAAATTATTATAACCAACGATATCATGATCAAAAGGGGCAAGGCCAAAATGACCAGATTACCAGGGCAGACAGGTGTAACCACGATGGGGGCACCTCATCCATCGCACAGAAAGTCAATGCAAAATTTGGCCTTCGGTGTACAATTATTTTTGAGGACATCAAAGTCAAAGTGAAGGGCACGGAGGTCATGGCCTTCAGTGACTCCGGTTATTTTGAGCCCAGAATTATAGTGAAATGCATGATAATGGAACACAGGGACGTCTGTATTATTTAGATGTCAATGGTTCAGATTTTGTGAATATTTTAACGTTATAATTTCTATTGTTGCAGATGGGCCCATCCTGATGCCATGGCACAAGCTGGATTTTACCACCAAGTAAGTTTCAGCTGCTTTCTATTTGATATATAATGAAACATGTATTATAGGTCTATGCATATTTTTATCCAAGCAGGGACTATAAGCAGGGGAGCTGTAACTTGTAAGTCATTCTATTTAGTCATATATCATTTGTACAAACAGTGGTGTACAGTCCAGGGCTCACGCTTCATGGAGGCTACAAAGCGATTTGCCTTGGTGCCCTCTCAAAATGTCCAACTGAAGCATATTAAATACAGTGGACGTGCCCTAAAAACACATAATGGCCTTGCCCTTTTACTGACGAAGTTCGAGGCCTGGTAGATGACTGATGTGACATAAACACTACTGACAGTTAATGTTGTATTATAATAGAGTTTTGAGTGAATTTTGGTTTTATTATTTTGTTCAGAATCTTCATGGAGAAGTCTGCTTCAAGAAAAACGGTAGGATCTCTAATTGACAGACTTGGGTAAGTAAAAACAATTATGTTCACATAAATAGGAATCCGCCAGTGCAGGATTCAAACGGGTGAAATAATCCCTCAAAATGACTAACTACATCACTAACTACATCACTAACTACATCACTAACTGACGGGGGGAAGCAGTGGCTTCCCCCACTTGCTGTCTTTGTATGGTATGCCTGAATATTTGGCGGTCTTGCTGGTACATTTGCAGGACGAGAAAAATTAGATAGTGCCAACAACATATCAGTATTATATATAAACGCATGGTCCACATGTGATAGGTTAATTTGCTGTGCCGGTATATTAACTATGTGTTGTCGGTACATTTCCCTTATTTTCATTACCACCCCCTTCCAATTGTAAACTAAATATCCTACCAGGAAATCCACCTTGGACAGGTATGTATCGATGGCCACACTTTCAAGACTGGCAAGCAGTTTGGGACAACTCAGTTGCTAATAAATTATATGAAATAATCGGCTCTGTCCCATCCGAATACTACAGATCTACCACAGAAGAAGTTGTTCTTAGTAGATTAAAGTTAGGGTATACTCATTTAACTCATTCATATCTTCTCCCTTTGCCAACTTGTCATTTGTATCAAGCTTTACTTTCTGTGAAGCATTTTCTTATCGAGTGCCCTGCTCTAGCAGTAGTGAGATCTACATATTTTACTGTAAATTCAATGTATCTTTTATTTCGAGATGTGAGTTAAGATTGCATCCTACATAATCTGTGTTAAATTAAATTCTATGATTATATTTGAAGTTTTTATACCATTTTAATTATTGTATGATATTTCAATTAATTATTTAGTCCGACTTAATTAAGTATAGTATTATCAGTATTGTATTATCATTGATTGGAAGAATCGGGTGGAGGAGGAAGGTTGGGCTATGGAAGGAAGATGCTCCAAACAGGTTGAGATGACAGGATGGTGTAAGGGCGATTGCTGCAAGAGTAAGGTGATTCCAGCCACCTCCGAACATCGGGGACAAAACCGGATCAAAACCCGGACCGTTGATGATGATGATGATGATATCATTATATAACCACTGCGTTGAATTGCCGTTAAATTTTATATCTTATCTTTTATCTGACCGGTGAGCGTTAGGCTTCTGATCTCTAGGTCACAAATTTGATTATGGGGTAATGATGATAATAATCCAGTGGCTCTAACTGGTATATCAAAGACTTTGGGCTGGGTGGCTCATGTAACGTCGTTGTTAAAAATCTAAATCATTCATTCATTTTGGACTTACCAAGGTCAGTGATAAGTTGTACTCTGATATGTATTTAGAAATTATGCCACCTTTAAACCGTCCACATTGAAATTATGCATGTTGATTGGTCAATATGGCATCAACTACGTTAGATATTTAGTATGTATAAAACTGATTTGCATAATAATAACTGTTTTCAAGATATTGACGTTTAACAGCTAAACTCTGATGTATTTCTTAGTATTTTTATGTCTGTATTAAAACTACATAAATATGTTATTACTAGTGTTGCTAATTTTAATTGTATAATATCTTGAAAAGTATTAATAGTAATAATATTAGAGCTATTTAAATTCTGTTTGGTGCATTTTGTAGATTTTTATCTGATCTATGACACATTTGTATTGCGCTCTAAGGAAAAGGCACTGCAAATTAATGTATAGTATTAATGATAATTTTGGGGGTAAGTGATTACTTTATTGTGGCATATCATATGTGAAGCACCGTGGCAGAACAAGGGTCATATTGAGATATTAGTACAAAAAGAAAGAGGAGACCACCATTATCTTTAGTTTGATACCTAAGTCATTTTCTAAGTTACAGATTTAATTAATGGAGTTGGTCATATTCCATTGCACCGGTGATTTGTATTGGGAAAAACCTCTTATCTCAAAATAAAGAATTCTAACAGGGTCTGCCTTGGTACATCTCATATACTCTGAAATGGCAGCTCCATGTTTGCCAAATATGAATACTTTATGATCAAGACAATGACGTTTGATTATTTTCTCCCTTTATCCCACACAGTGGATTAACGATGCAAGCATCAGTACAGAATGTATTGGGTAAGTCAATTCACATACAAGGTATAATTCCTATTGTGGTCTGACCAGTTAGGTCAGTGTATAGAGCAGTGGTCTTATCATCTCAAGGTTATGAAAACCATGATGACTGCTTAATATATTACAGGGCCTTTATATTACTAGTATGTATCAAAGATTTTGGCTCATAACGTATGCGTGCAAATTGGTCAGGAAACCAACCAATTGAATATAGTCTCCCACTAAACAGAGTTTGTACATGAATTATTGATGGAGGCATACACTATGTGATTTGTACTAATCACTCACTCACTAATGCGGATGAGTTCACAATGCGACGCCAGGAGTCCCTGTCCATCATCAGCCCCGGAAGATCCTCGATTATTTGGTTGGTGTCTCCAGTAACACAGTCGTTGCAGTTGATTGGTCTTCTTCCCCTGGACGGATACGGCAGTCTCATACAGATTACATCAGAAATGAAACAGTGGTTGGCAAAAAACTGGCTCTTCGTTGAGTGACCACAGATGAGATTTGTGGAATACCGTTATACCGGTCTTGTAGGTCCTTTTTCATAGTCCAGTCTATTGGTTTACTATGCTTTAAATTATATTTTTGTATTCATAGCTCCATAGTCTTTTAATGAAATTGTGTTCAATTATGGCAGATATCTTGAACAAATAATTCCCTGTCAGTTTGACACCTTGGACACATGTATACTGTTGAGTACACACTATGTTAGTATATAAATGTACGATGTTGTGTGATATATGTATTTATCCCCATTGGTGACAGTTGGTGACAGTTGGTGACAGTTGGTGACAGTGTGCAGCATAGTTCATTTGTTTATTATCATACATTATGAAATTTTAGCTTTCTGTCTGCTCGTTAAAAGTCACATTAATAGACAGAACCTACACTTTCGGACAAAACTAGATGGGGCACCAAGTCCTGTCTCCCCAATCTCTCTGTTCAATACTGATTCCAATGCTAATCAATGACATCATGGGGTGTTTGGGTTGGGCGTGAGAGGTAGTACCTTATTGTAGTGTAGTAGTTAACCGTAATCTGGCACTATATAACATTGGTGTTGAAGTGCGGTTAGGAAATCATCTCTCGTGTCGGATGGATTACCAATCACTCACCAGTGGCTCCCAGTAGCTGTCTTTATGGCAGTGGCCACACACCGGTGACTATGTCAGTTCATAGGCTAAACCTGGTGAGGGGCTCTGGCACTAATATAAACTCGCTGTTGATGTGCTGTTGATGCGCGGTTAAGCAATTATCTCTCTAATTCATGATCGGTTCGTGGAGAGGGGTGGAATGTTCCATGTAAATGAGAGGGAATACATGCCAACTGAAATATAATATTTCTAGTGCTCCTGATATTTACACCATCCATGATCGGTTCAGTTACATTGAATGGGGGGGGGGGATGCTCCATATTAAATGAAATTGAAGGAGTTTCTACCAAAATATTTACACCATTCACATGATCGGCTAACAATATTGAGATAGAAATGTTTCATCTTAAATCATCTTCATTCCAATGAAATTATATTTCCAATAAGCAAAGTGTTTTGTCAGGGATTGTAGTTTCATTAATTAAGATCATAATAACAGTTTTGTAATAATTTTGTAATAAGTACAGTTGTTTGACTTATTGCATCATACATTTACTATTAACATTTTAACCCTCTCTCTCTTAGATTCCTTCCAACGAGCCAGGAAGAGAATGCAAGCTGCACGTCAGACCCTGGCAGCTATACAATGAACAGTATCCTAGCAACAAATGAGACCCTGCCAACTGTAATAAACAGTGACATGATCATGGCAGCCATAAATTAACTATGAATAGTTATGCCAGACTTTGTAAGAAACAGTCACATAGCTCGTCGCATAACATTTCAGACCCTACCAGTCATACAAAGGATACAGTTGTAGTCATATAGCACATGAACAGTTGCTTAGTGATTCCTTATATTCAATTTAATGATACAAATGTTACAATGTCCCATCACCTTGAAAGTAATATTACAATTTAATTTCCCATTACCTTGATAGTTTTTATATTAGTTTTATACTGTCCATATAAGCCTACAACTTGCTGAATTTACCTTGTCAATATTTGTATACCACTGTTCCCAATTTTTACAGAATTCTTCACAATTGGAATCAATGTGGAATCCATGATTATAGTCCAGTGTACCCTAACGTGTACATCAAAGGCCTCGGGTGGCATATATAACCAAGTTTTTGAACAAGCATAGAAAAACTTGGATCGATCAACAGAGTATAATAATATAGCAGAAAATACAGGTTTGAACAAGGTTAAAATAATAGTCCTTACCCTTTTAAAAAAACTTATTATGACATCACCGCTCCCCTACGCAACACTCAAGTGTATTTCATTGCATTTTTAAGTTTTATTAAAACTACAATTAACACCACCATGGCAGCAGAGCGGGTCTTATGTCAGCATTCTTCATTATCTGTGATGGTGCAAAAACTGGCACAGTGAAATAAACTTTAAAAAAAAGGAACCACATATTCTCGTAATTTTGGTATGACAATAAAGTTAGTAATATCAGGCTTTCCTTTTACACTAATACTTTGATATGACCCGGGGCCGATATAATACATGATCTGCGATGGTGCAACACATAAAACTGGCAGTGAAATAAACTTAAATAAAAAAGGCAAGTATAAGGGCCACATTGATCCTGCAGTATAATGTTAACTTTGTATCGACTTTTCCCAATATTTATCAAGTCATAGTACCTTTTTTTTATGTTGGATTATGGGATTAATTTTTAATGAAATGTGCAAAATATGAAAATATAGTATGTACATATAGAATACAATAATTAAGAATATACACATATCCTTCTTGTTTTTATATTCTGTAATATTGTATTTACATCCTTTTTGATTGTTTTTAAAACAATGTTTGAATAATAACATAAAAAAACTTGGAATGTGTTTGAATTCAGCAATTGTTGACAAAATTAAATAAATAAGTTTGTTTCAAATGACACATAAACAAGCATGATAGATTCTACAATGTAAATAGTGCCATTCTTGTCTCAATTTCAAAATGTAAAATAATGTGTACAAAATCTTCAAATCTTTTCTCAATTATTTGAATATAATATGGTGTTCAGGATAATACTGCCAAAGAAGCATAGTAATTCAACCACACTGCATATATTAAGTACATAATTACAGCAAACAGTATAACATCACTGATGGCTTACTAATTGTAACATCATCACACACCATAATGTAGTGGTTGTTCACCACAGTAAACACACATTGCTTGATCGGTTCTCAAAAGCATTGTCAAATATCGCCCTCTATACAGTATTTGTCATCATAGAACTTCTGCTAATATCTCACTATATTGCCCCCTTGATTCCGACAATAAGCATTGCTGATTGGCTGTACATAGATGTCTGTTTGATGTTGGGCACCGTCATGTCCGCCAATACAGAAGCTCCATATCAATATTGCCAACTAGTTTGATCTCGGTCAAGAGCAACAATAACACTGGGTCATGAATCCACCAGGCCTCCATCAGATATTGCAAATGGAACAGATATACCAGTAGGCTGTAGAGAAGAGGAAGAATCAAGGTAAGATCAAACAAAATACCCATAATCCTGGAGGGGCTGAGAAGACATTGTAGTCAATCAACCACTAGAGCTCATTGTCATTAATTTACAAAACTTAGGAGGTAACATATGGTAGAGTACTGGCAACCCCAATGTATAATATGATTAAAAGGTCAAAATGCATTGCTTTAAGCTGTATGGTATTACCCTGTTTTAGACAATTTTGGTGTTACAAATGCAGATCAGATACCCCTATTTATAGGATTTTAATTGGTGATGAGATCAGTGACACCAGTGACTCCATGGATTGCCCATGTATTTGGGTCATTCAATGAGGTTGGGCCACAAGTAATTTGTAGATATTTTTACTTTATAATGTCATGACCATGTCATCCAAATATTGCCCCCCAAAAATTAAATACACAATTATCATTACGCTGAAATATATTTTAAAATGTTGGCAATAATATATATTGCTTGCCTATAAACATTATGTATGGGTGGTAATTTCCATACCTACACAACATGACACCGTGTCAAAACACACACCAGTGTTACCACTAAAGTGCGCGATCGTGGGATTTCCGCTACAACGGGAGAAATCCACGCCAGAAAAAAATTGGGGGAGGAATTCCCTCTAAAAATTGCTTCTTTTAAAGCTATCATGGATGAAAGAGTTTATGATGTTAAGGGTCTATCATGGAGAGATCAGTTGTAGATAATGAGAGGTTACGGGTAATTCAAAACTATTAAGCGCCAACATAAGTGACATCGACAGTCACACCCACACAGACCCACGATACGGGTGAAGACTAGGATACTACATGTATGGCACACTATACATATTATGTTATCAAGCAGCTATACTATTGTTCAACATAACAGCGGTTCGCCGATGCCATAAACGTTGGCGGAGGGCCAACATTGGTTGGCGCTAAGCATACAATAACAATTTGAAGTTTTCTACGCGCGCCTAGATCATAGGAAATGACACTATGTAGAGCTTTAGTAGCTGCATCGTAACATAATTTTATGGAATCGCAATCATGCATATACACACACCCTGCAAATATGACTAATATGCTTTACAGCTATCATGGGTGAAAGAGTTTATGATGGATGTAAAGGGTTATCAAGGAGCAACAATCGATGGTAGATATTAATGATATCACATATTTAGCCATTGTTTCAGTTTGTAACATCACAATTCATAATGAGTTGCTCACCCTTCGTTGTGATTTTACAGTGGTGGCAGTCCTGCTGTGTGGCATTGACCAATCACCTTCCTCCTCACTGCTGCTCGTTGTACTGCATTGTAGCATGACACGGCAATGGGGCACACAGAGCCAAGATCGACCCAGAGCAGGTTTCTTCTCCAACGGTGAGTCCCCCTGCACAACACTATTTGTTATCTGTGGACAGTAAAACAAATATATAAATGTCTGGATCGAAAACAACACAATTTATCTGAAGAAAACAAACATAAACTAAAACATGTTGAAGATGATACATTTAAAATACAATTTATTTGCAGGTATAACTGTCTAATTTCATTTGATTTTCAGGAAAATATAGCACGTTGAAGCCTGAAGGTAATATATATCTAAGACAACACAATTTATCTACGGGGAAACAAAATAGATGGAAACGTCATGTGTAGTATCATTTATTTTAAGAAAAAACATTATCTGATGAAAACAAGATCAGGAACTCTACATCGGTCTACTCTTTCAAGTCTATTTAAAAATTAAATTTGTTGAAGTAATAATAATAATAACACGGCGTAAACGTCTATATCATAGAATTATAGTAAAATCTAATCAACACTACCTTACGTAACACAATTTCAACTGGTATATCAAAGGCTGTGGATGGCACACATAGCCCGATTGTTGAAAAAGGTCATGTAACTTTTAAAATCAATCATTTAATGTTACATACAAGGCGTTTCAGCTTACCACCTTAATGTCACCTAGTAATTGTAATGAAATCAAAATTTTAAATCATCTGCCAATTAAATATTAGACAGCCATTCATACCAAAAACAATGTGTAAAAACTCACATAGGTCTGACCCTATAGATCCATGGATCATTCATTATTACATTGCTCAACCGGAATGAACAATTCTTGGTGATCAAATTTCTGATATATTTGTAAAAAAATGCTGATATACGATACAATCTGTTTTGAATTTTTTAAAACTTTTTAGCAGCACTTTTGTAATATAGTGGGTACAAACATCCACTCCATTCCCCCACCACGCATACGTATGCATACATACACACAGTACACCCCTATATAGAATGGTACAACCAACATAATCGATCATTGTATAGGAGTGCAGACGCATACGTTACACACAGTACACCCCTATATAGAATGGTACAACCAACATAATCGATCATTGTATAGAGGAGTGCAGACGCATACGTTGCACACAGTACACCCACAGCACACCCCTATATAGAATGGAACAACCTACATAATCGATCATTGTATAGGCAGACGCATACGTTGCACACAGTACACACAGTACACCCCTATACAGAATGGTACAACCAACATAATCGATCATTGCATGGGACCTACTACACACTGCTTGTCTGGGTAAATTAGTGGTAAAAATAAAGTGACGTTCTACAGATACTACAAAACATCGGTCCGATCCGAATATATACACTCTTATCTTGTGGTTATTTGAGATTTATTGCTTGCAAACCGTCAGTGCTCGGTCACAACCTTTAAAATTACTCTTATGTGGTTATTTGAGCTTTATTGCTTGCAGACCTTCAGTTAAAAGAAGTGTCAGCGCCATTGTGCTCCGTAACGATCTTTAAAATTACTCTTATCGTGTGGTTATTTGAGCTTTATTGCTTGCAGATCTTCAGTTAAAAGAAGTGTCGGCGCAATCGTGATCCGTGACAACCTTTAAAATTACTCTTATCGTAAAGTGTGTTTTGGGGGGTGGAGGTGACATAAAACTGTAAAACTCATGCTACTATGCTAATATCAGTCACACGTTATGTACAATGTAAAGTTAATAGTACATTTTAGTTACATAACTTACATAGGGACCTATTGTATTAGAATACAGGGTCCTATTTCCCAAAGATTATTTCTGAATCTGCGTAAGTTAATCTTCGTTGGTATTTAAGAAGAATTGATTGAACGATTAAACTTTTAGGAAGTTTGATTTAAGAACGATTTAAAACTTTGTAAGTTGGCTATTAACATGTGAATGTGGGTATTATTTTGTTTTCGCCATTATGAAGTACTCACAGTTTCGATTGCTTGACTATATTTAATATTAATTTTAGCACTGCGATTTGTAGCGCCGTCTTCAAAACTTTTGTTTTATACAAATTATTCAAAAAGAACATAAACTTACGCATACTCCCGATCAGACGTAAAGTTACGTACGATTTCAGCCAGAGTTAATTATGACATACAACATACGAATCTTCCTAAAGTTAAGGTCTATTGCAAAGTTACGCACTACTATTTTTAAGTAAGTCCCATTTACGAATGTTCCTAACTTTTGTGAAATAGGACCCAGATGAAATTGCGTCCACTGTTCTCTCTTTAAAATTTCCAAGAGCTAAATTATGTTCTCTCTTTAAAATTTCCAAGAGCTAAATTACTCTCCAAAGATTCTCATACGTGAAGGTCTGCTAATGTATAGTGTAACTCTTATCATTCACATTTCAATATCAATCATCATAATACCTATATAATCATAAATATAGTATTGACATGTTAAACCTAAATCTTACAAGAATAGATGTGTAGAACTCTACCGGTAGAACTTTTAAAGCTTGCGACAGATGCTGAAGTAGAGCTTGAACTGAGAATAAAAACAAAGAAACGATATGTACAATGGAGTGATGATGAATATCTCCCAGTGGCTCTGAGAGAGAGAAATAGTTGCTTAACGGCACATAAGTGCCAGATAGGTTTAATATTAATATCCCATTCAGGAAATTTAAACGATACAAACAGATATACGATACAAATGAGACAAACATAAAAAAGGAATGACCACCCG
>JAODAI010175522.1:0-16614 GCA_027575025.1 Scotoplanes globosa | reverse complement strand
GTCTGCTTTATTGATTGTTTTATATTATTATGCATCCGTATGTCAGTTTAAATAATCCTGTGGACTTGTCCTTTAAGCTAAAATTCACAGTTTAACAGACAATAAAAGAGCTGTTGCCCAAAAGGTAAGAGATATTGGTAGTGTTTGTAATGATAATGACATGCCTTGACATTTGAAAATCTTAGTGCGATAGCGCACCTAAAGTGATTTGAGGTGCACCCTGAATTACACACCTGGAAAAAAAATATATATTTAAATTGTAAAACTTTTTTGAACTGTCGGCTCTCTGCACTGTTAGTCAGCCTAGTATTACGGCAATAGACGAATATACATGACTTATAAGTGGCAGCCATATTAATAACATATTAATAAATTGGATGACCACCTGACGTGAAGTTGTAATTTAAAAGCCTTTGCTTCTCCCATTTCGGTGGTCGCTTAGCGTTGTAACATTAAATAAGCCTTTCAGGCTGATTATTATTATTATCACTTTATTTTCCAGACAGAAAACCGCCCACCTTACCCAATCTAGGTGAGTTATTGATGACTCGCTTAGGATTTTCAAATGTCAAGGTGTGACATTATCATTACAAACAATACCAATATTTCTTACTTTTTCTGAACTAATTTATTTTGAAGTTTTGTATATTTTTGTGTTTTCTCTTCCAGATTCCTGCTTTCTATTGACAGGAAAGTGAGTTCAGAGGTCATCGGGGAGGTTGTAAAACTGGCAGAAGAGTTTAGCTGTTCCAGCGGTGGACTGCTACTAGGACTGGATCTAAGTGGGGACCCATTTGTAAGTGTTGATCAATTATTGGTGTTAATTTGAACATTACAAAAAGGCCGCTTTGGCAGTAGTACCCTTCCGACTGGACACCGTCCAGAGAAGTCATTAAACGTGGCACTATCCCACCACTGAATTGCAAGTGTCCTACAACATCGACCGCAAAATAAGCTACTAATTTAGTGCCCAGGCCAACTGTATACACACATATTCAAATTTGCTCAAATATCTGTTAATCTTAGCGCTATAATCGTAATAATTGGCAGATTTAGTATCGAATACCTGTGATTTTTTTGTAAATTATCCACAAATTCCTGAGAAACGGGATACCAAAATAAGGTTATTTGTATTTTAAAATACGTTGGTTGTTTTATAGGTCAAACTACCTCCCCCTCAAATAACCGTATATTTCATGAAAATTGATCAAACTGATTGCAATACATGTTAAATTAGAACTAAATCACCTGAATAATCTAGCTACAACACAAAAAATTGAAAACTGTGTACGTTTTGATTTAATATGCTATTCCAAAATGTCCACTATGCAGTCAAAACTGCAAAAGAACGGCGGTGAGAATTCCCTGGTGGCTTGGAAAGGCTGTTGGGAGTGATATGGTAAAGTTTTCAAACCGCAAATTTTGTAATGATAAATATGGACCATGCATAGGAAATAATATCACAGTTACAAATGAATAATGGGATAGGATGGGTAACAAGAGTAAAACCTTTAGAATCCATGATATTAACTTAAATTGGTGGGCTGTTACTAAGACTTTATATCTAAACAGGGATCCATTTGTAAGTGTTGATCAAATTATTATTATAATAATATATAATCCGCCTGGAAGGCTTATTTAATTTTACGACGCTAAGCGACCACCGAAGTGGGAAAAACAAAAGGTTTTTAAGTTACAACTTCACATCGGATGTTCATCCAGTTAATAAATTTGAAGTCAAATTTGTTTGTTTTTTAATTTGAGAAATTCGTTCGCATGGGAAAACCGTGATTGCTCTCTGATGAAAACCCACACTACTAGCATTCGAACCCTGGATCTCCCAGTTGCTGAGATTCATAGCTTCTAGAGCCACCAACCTTATCCGATCGGCCACAGCATTTCATTGATAGATATCTGGACCGTGCATAGGAAATCCAATCTGAGTTACAAGTGAACAAAAGGGGTATATAAAGGGATGACAAAGATTAATTTAACCATATTGTATAATAAGGGATGGTCAGAGAAATTTAACTTGTATAGATATTAGCTTATATTGATGGGTTGTTAAAAAAACAACTGACTGCCACATCATTAGCCAAAGCGCTCCAAGCTCCAACTCACTCTATCCGTAGCCATAATCCTGCAATCTCCAGCCCTCCTAAAATCCCTCTGCACACAGTCCTTCCATCTCAATCGAAGTCTCCCCTTACCCCTCCTACCAACCTCCACATGTGACATCGCCATTTTCGGGAGTCTCCCTTCATCCATACCTTATACATCATGTCCAGCCCACATCATGCACCCCATTATCATCCTCTCTATAATACTCTATTCATCCCAATCTCCTCCAGAATTTCATCCAATCTCCTCCTATCCACCCACTTAACCCCGCAATCTTTCTCATCCAATTATTTTTACATACTTGGAGTCGCTGTTATTGAGTGCCTGTTAGAGCCACTATCTCAGGCCCAGAAATACATGATGGGATAACACATGTGCCCAATAACTTCCCTTTTAATTTCTTAGAAATATGTCTATCTGATATAAACCCCTCTACATTTCTCCAGGCTAGAGCCTTCGCCTGGATCCTTTTACGCACCTCCCCATCAGGCCGACCATCCCCACAAATAATTCCCCCCGGATACGCAAAACTATCCCTCTGCTTAATACCTTTACCTGCAAGGGTTATACCCAGCTCCTGTCATTACATACCCATTGATAAAACCTGTGTCTTATCCAGGCTCATACACAACCCATGCCTCTCAAACCAAACCCTTTCATTCTACCAGCACCTCCTGCAACTCCTGCTTACTATCTATCGTCAGCATATAACAGATTTTTCAGTACATTCTTTGTACTGACTTTCCTGCTAATCACTTCCATTACCATAATGAAAATAAGTGCACTGAGGGCAGTACCCTGCCTAACCCTAACCCCAAACTCTTCTGACATCCCAAACCAACCAGAACACTACCCCTTGTACCTTCATAAAGACCCTCCACCATCCTAACTTCTGATTCAGGGACACCCATCCACCTTAACCTAGACATAACTAATTCCATAGGAAACGTATCATAGGCCTTCTTCAAATCTACAAAACCCAATGCCATACTCCTTTTTACCTACACTTTCTTTTCCACCAGCTGCCTAAGTGACAACAGTCCATCACTTGTCCCTCTCCCCATACGAAAGCCCTGCTGTTCCTCACAGATCTCCGTCTCAACTCTAGCCCTAATTCTTCTAAAATGTAGATTAATATTTCCAGCATCACTCACTGTCTATATTTTGTTTTAAGTTTTTAACAGAAAATAATATATCGCCACTTATAACTTATTTTCATAACATTTAATACATTTTCTTGTTTTTCCCTTATCACATATTAAAGACGACTAATGTGAAGGAGATAATCCCGCATCTTGCTAAAGCTAAAAGTGCTGGATTGAAGTTAGCGCTTCATCTTGCCGAGGTATGTAGTACTTTTGCTTTCTATTGTACAGCTGTAGCGTAAAACCGTACAATATTTTGCTTTTATAGTTAATTTCGTCGCTGCTCAGCTCAGTGGAAATAGTGTATTGTGATCGTATGGTCAGAATACTCTAGATTCCAGTAGCTCTACCTGGTGCATCAAAGGCTTTTGGGCTTTGGGTGGCTCATGTCACCTTGTTAGTGAAGAGGACCAGGAAACATAATCTATCACTCAACGACATCGATTGGCTTTAATAATATAATTAACCCTTGTCGTTGGTGAGCTCGTCTGACACACGCATATTTAGACCCAAAGCGCTATTATAAAAGCGACAGTTGACATGAAATACCTCACATGATTTCATTTATACCCCTGTGTGATTGCTATCAAGATATGTGGGTGCTGCCTTGTGGGTGGGGGATGAATGCACGGCGGGAAGTATTTTTCCAAAACGGCTGTGACTCAGGTAGCCTCCATAATAATAATAGGAGCACACAATAGGTGAGCTGGCTCAGCGGAAGGGTGCTTAACTTTGCAACAAGGAGGCCCGGGTTCGATTCCTACCAGGTTCGTTTCAGGTTCTTCGCAAAAATTGAGAATTATGATTGTTACCTGTCAGCCTTTGGGAAAGTGCCCAAAGACTGGTGTGCACTCTCGTTCATCGGATGGGGACGTATAAATTGCGGTCCCGGGGTAGGATCATTCATACCTACCTCGACGTATCTGGTCAATCACCCTAGATGACCATCCATGATCACATATGATACCGTAGTGTATCCTGAATGCTATACTCGAGTTATGAGTCCAGTTCAGTATTCTACAGAAACAGAAACTTACATAACTCTAAACCATACTGTAAAGCATGTTCAAAGCGCATTCACAAATTATTAACCTGTTCTGTGAAGACTTGTCAAACCTACACATCAAATGTGCAACACAATAGCATCACAAGAACGTGCCCCTGGGGGGCATCCCATAGGAGCTGCCACATAATGGTACATCGCTATAAATACAAATCACCTCCCAGGTACCCATTTGTACACCAGGGAAATTTTATTTTCGACGGTGTTCTTCAATTAATTTGGAAGATTTAAAACGATAATTATAGGACTAGAAGAAAATTTGCATAGTTTTCTTCCCAGAAATATTGTTAATTTCTTTATCGGAAACTGAATCGGGCGTAATTTGTAATAGCTTAAGCCCGGTATCTAACTATACTTATTACGCTGTAGCCTAACTACGTAATAGCCTAACTCTATTGACCCTACTAACCTTAGAGGTTCAGGGTTTTAGAGGTGAAGTTTATTCGCCGACTCTAGAACTTTTCTACTTCTTAAAAAAGGAAAAGATGTTCTACGATTCTGAAGAGGAACAACCAATAACTAAATCTAATGATAGTTCCTTCAACGAATAGGGCCTACTAGGGTCTCTTGCTGGAGCGTCTCAGTCATTCATGATTAAACTCAAGGAGCTCATGAAGGCTCACAAAGAGGAGGAATGATTCATAGACGAGGACATCCTTGAAAAACCTACTATGGATGTTAATATTTCAAAAAATATCTTCGATAAGACTGTAACAATCCTTCACGAGAGCAGAAGGTTGTACAGAAACGGAAGATAGAGAAGATCGTCACTATGCTCTTTATCCAGTCAAAGAGTCCCTATGGTCCAGCGACGGAAATTACCATTTCAAACTGGATAGCAAAGTTTATTAGAGGGTCTGGTCAATTTGCCAGCTGGCATTCCGCGTGCACGATTTCCGCAGACAGGCAACAGCGAAAGCTTGGTTCCATAGGAGGAGAAAATGAGGGCAGCTTACTGCCACGGTTTCCGCAGATGTGTCTTTCTCTTATCTGACCGGTTAGCTCAGTTGATAGAGCGTTGGACTTATGATCCGAGTTTGAATCCAGAGTGATGATGATTATATTCCAGTGGCTCTAACTGGTATATCAAAGGCTTTGAGTGGCCCATGTAACCTCTGCGTTGAAGAGGGCCAGGAAACATATTCATTCATTCTAGAGCTGTTCTCACAGTTTTGGTTAATGGAAGAACCGGACCTCCGTCAGATAAGCTTTTCCTGGGCTAATTTGTATACATTAGTAATATGGTAAGGATCGTTGTGATATAGATTCCAAGAATATACTTTGCTATTGAATCAATTGAACAACTATACCATTTACCATATTACTTCCCTCTTCCCGTACGTGGGTTTCCATGAAAATTTCAAAAATTAAAGGAGTGGGGTGTTCATTTGGGGGCATGCTGAGCTATCAAAATGTTAGATGTCATTTCATCATCATAATAACATCGGCCTGGAAGGCACTTTATTTTACGACGATAAGCGACCACCGAAGTGGAATAAGTATGTAATACTTGTAAATTACAACTTCACGTCGAGTGGCAATCAATTCTTAAATTTTGAAATCAAATTTGGATTCCTTTCATTTAGAATTGAAAGCCGTTCGTATGGGAAAACCGTGATTGCTCTCGGATAAAAATCCCACACTGCTAGGCCCAACCTGGGATTTGATCTCCAGATCTCCCAATTGTTGAGCTTCATCGCTTCCAAAGCCACTAACCTTAACCGCTCGGCCACAGCACTGGATGACTGTTAACCAATATGGCATTGTTTGATTCTAAACGGCGTTAGGGTCTAAGGCCTGGAATTGTGAGAAAAATTCAAGTCTCCTAGGCAAAGACATATAATAATTTGAAACACTTAGATTAGACAAAGGCTTGAAGAGCTAGTTATTAAAGTACTTAATTGTTCTATCCATGGACGAGTTGTGCTAATTTGTAACTTCAACAAGAGATGCAATTCTTGACAATATGATGAAGACAGAATATCAAATGAGACGACAATGTACCGATTGTGACAGAAAGACTTTTAGTGTTAAAGACAAACAAGTTTCAAAGGTAATTAATTATATTTAACCCTTTCAATGCCATGGTCGCATAAATGCACCATCGCTTACCCTTCTCAGGACGCCATGGTTGCATAAATGCGACTTATGTACATAGACTTTACTTATCCGATTTGTACATTCGGTTTACCGCCTGCCAACTTCAAACCGGTTGCAATCGATGTATCACTAATTTTTTGACCTAGTGATACCAATCTTCAGTTCGGTTGGCATTGACATATTTCAAGTTATTGGTGATTCCGGCCACCTCCGAAACTCGGGGACAAAACCGGATCAAAACTGGACCAATGATGATGATGATGAAGTTATTGAACATCGCAATGTGGGAATTCCATTCGCGGAATAGGTATGCATGATATTATGATAGACAATAGATGGAGAGGCTCATGATAATATTCCATAACTTGTCCATTGTTCACCATACCTAATTGTTTTTGGTATCAAAATAAAGGTACAAGTGCTCTACATAACTCTCCTTTACTATATAAATTGATCAGAGCCTGTTTACTTAAAAAAATAATAATTGAAAAGTCATTGTCATATAACCGCAATATTGGAAAATCCAGCTGGCGCTCAGAAGAGGTAGTATGAAATGAAATAATGTCATGTGTTGGTGTACTGTTATTGGGTTCATGCTCTTCATGCTTTTCCAGACCTTCGTTTATAAGAAGCGCCGGCGCGATCGCGCTCCTGAAAAGTGCTCAGGCCGGAGTCAATTGCTCTCCTAAAAAAAGCTTTTTTTTCTGAGGGTAAAACTCATGTTACTATGCTAATATTGGTCTCAAATCATAATGTAATATTAATGGTATATACACCGTTACATTTGGACCTATTGTATTAAATAGACAAGAAAGAAATGTGAAAAATGTTCAGGAAAGCGAATAGCTCCCCTTAAATGACCCAGGAGCTCCTTTTACAGCTCTCCTGAGATTCTCATACGTGAAGGTCTGCTTTCCTCCTTCTTATTGAACAAGTTTGGAGAGTGTATGGAGTTATATCATAGAGTGTATGGAGTGTAGATTAATTGGCAACAGTACGTGGTCATGTGACAGGGAAATAAGGTCACGGTGCCTTAGGTCAAAAGTTTACTACGTAGATCAGCTGTATAGAGGTCAATACATATAATTAATAGTAGTAGGATCCATGGTAAGTAGAGTAGTTGTTCAATAGATTCAATAACCAAGTATATTCTTGGATTCGAATCTGCGATCTCACAGTCACTATCTCAACCTTTTCATACCAGTATTCTTTGGATCAGTAGACTGTAACCATGACCACCGAGCCGCAACGCCTGGTTTAGCATGGTTCGTCTACAACCGCTTGGGGGAAATATATTTCTGCATCTAGAAGTGAAAGAAAATTGGAAGAAATCCAGTATTTTAAGATTCTCAAAAACGATAATAATTTCTATGCAATGACACATGGTAGGGATCTCAAATTTGTGACAGATCGTACAGCAATAAATTCAGGGCTCGAATTTAGGGTTCGAATGTTTCTACAAAACTAGACAAAAAGGGTTTTTTTGTTCGCTCGGAAGAAGTAGGTTCCTTCCATGTGAAGTACTTGAAGAAACTCAATGTTTTAAGTTACT
This sequence comes from Scotoplanes globosa, assembly GCA_027575025.1. NCBI lineage: Eukaryota > Metazoa > Echinodermata > Holothuroidea > Elasipodida > Elpidiidae > Scotoplanes > Scotoplanes globosa. The sequence goes on along the minus strand of JAODAI010175522.1, from coordinate 8,633 downwards.
CAAAAAGGGTAATAACTCATATGCCACGACAGCTGGTAGGGTTCTCTGACAGCTTTAAATTTATGTTTGCAATTAATTAGCAGTTTTGTTACTAAATAAGGGCAAACAAAACTCATCGGGCTCGTGGAGCTGGAGTATGGCAAACATCTCATGTGAGTATATTTTAATATTGAAATTTTTACAAAAATGATCACTACCAAAGTAATCATTGTCCTACAAAAGTATGCAATATTTTAGTAATTCCCAATATGTTCCAGATAATATGGAAGAGATACTGATGCTGCTGCAAGTACCATCAGATAGGATTGGACACAGTACGTTCCTCGCACCATCGGTTGGTGGGACAACGGAAATGGTGGACATAGTTAATAGATTACAGATAGCATGTGTCTAGGAGTCAGAGACACCCAACCCAGATTTACTGCAGGGGAACTAGTTATTGTCAGAATATGTGTAGCTGGTTGCCTTGTTGACATCCTGATATCAATTGATATAATGTTATCTATATAGCAACTTGTTACCAATACATGTGGCCATTCATGAGATTTTCTTAATTTTGAACATAGGTACGTTCCAACTATGGTGCATGGCACTCCGCTTAAGTAGTAATTTCATCCCCCAGGACAAATGTCTCACTACGTGCTGTTACACAATATTTGTAATTCTTGAATAGGTTCCGGATACTACGAATGAGACACTGATGCTGCTGCAAGTGCCACCAGATAGGATTGGACACGGTACATTTCTCACGCCATCGGTTGGTGGGACAACGGAAATGGTGGATATAGTTCATAGATTACAAATACCAATTGGTAAGATTCAAATTTATATCGTCCTGTATTTTTACTCCATGCCACCAAACAATGCAAGATTTTATTTGTCATTGGAGAGTAAATATTCAATTTATAGTTAATACTTTCTTTCAGCTGTAGACAATCCTCCTGAAAATTGTAAGACTGACTGGTGGTTCCGCATCCACATGATCATAACAAACATTTTAGAAATTGTGTAGGCTGCCTTCTCACTCAAATATTCAGTGTACAAGTTTGGAGCATGGTCAACAATCCAGCGATACTCGATTAGGAAAAAATCAGAGGACGTTGCTGTTAAACCACAAAGTTACAAATGAGCCGCTAAATACAATCAGCCAATGTTAGTAATTTGTGCAATACACATGGCAGATCAAATATTATATCGGTCCGTGTTATTTTTATATATCGTGTAGAAGGACAGAGACCCTTAGTTTTATTTTATGCCAAACTGAAGAAACTATTAATTTCAAAAGTTACTGAATCTTTTTAATATATTTCACTCATTTTCCAAATGATCTATTTTGTATGAAAACCTCTTCTATCTCAAATGAAGAAGGATGACACAACACCCGGTCTTCCGTGGTACATTAAATATGACATACAACATGACATATATCCACAGTTTTTATGTCATCTTACATGAAAATACAGCAAAGAAGTTATATTACTATTTCTTGTTACATTACAATATTCTGAAGTCTCTCCCTGTGTTAACATTTTTCTACAGAATCCGGATTATAAATGTTGAAATTAAAATATTTACTTTGACTTCTTACTTTTATTGTTTTCGTCCATGTAAAAATATTTTTGGCATCTGATTTAGTTGTTAATAACGATACACCAATCTAGATATTCGTCACAAGGATTTTATAACTCTTTTTGTTGAGAAAACATATAAAATGCTAGTAGTAGTTCCTTGTTTTGTTTTCTTTGTTATAATGCATTCATATCGCTAATAATTGCTGATTTATCCTGTTATAAATATAATACGGATATCGCATGAAACACAAATTTTCTTTACATTATTTAGTCTAAGGCTTATTTTAATTGATGATGCTCACCGATTACTAAATTGCTGGAAAAAACTTTTACAACTGCAGTCAGATGGTCATAAATTAATTTGAAGTTAAATTTGGATTACTTGGATTTGGAAGGTGTTTACATGGGAAATCTGTGATTGCTCTAAAATATAAATATACTAAAATCCTAAATCTTCCAATTGTTGATATTCATAACTTCTAGAGCTACTAACCACATTAAGCTCTGATGCGATTGTATGATTTGAGTATTTCTGATATTTTCTTATCAACTAAAATAACTATTAATAACTTCAATATTTAAGTTACTTAAAATAAACAGGCTCGAAATAACCGGAGGCTCCGAACGCCATGGCCTCCGTGCCCTTTAATTTGGCATTGATGCCCTCCAATATAATTGTACACCGAAGGCCAAATTTTCCATTGAATTTCTGGGCTATGAGGTGTCCTCTTCCTGGTTATAACTGTCTGCTCTGCTAACTTCCTGGTTATAACTGTCTGCTCTGCTAATCTGGCCATTTTGGCCTTGCCCCTTTTGATTCTTATTTCGAGCCCTTAATAAATATTACTTTATAAGAAAATTGAGTGCTACGTGCCAGGTACAGAGATTTGTAATTTTCCAATGAATTTACAAAAAATATAAATAACTCTGGTAGCTGTCAGTAGTGCTGAAGCTTCACAAATTATTCAAGAATTATCAAAATAAAATATTGTTTACTTAGACTTTACTTAGAAAATTAAGATAACTTTCCAGAAATTTCAATTGGATACATGTATGTACCCTTCCCATGAATTGTGTAGTCTAGTTCAAAAATATAAACTGTAATATATGGCAATAAAGCGGACACTGCTTCACAAATTAATGAATTATGAGAACAAAATACTGTTTTACTTAGATACCTTTTTTAGAAAATTAAGATATAACTTTCCGCAAATCCCGCAACCTAGTTTGGCGTTCAGAATTTGCCCGCTGCAATTGTCGTGCATGTCGTACGACGCAACTAATGTGCCTGTATGGGAGCCAGATATAATACTCCCATTAACAGTTTGAATGAATTAAACTAATAAAAACTTTGGTTTTGACACTACCTGTATATAACCGTAGATGTTGCAGTATTTTTAAACATAAGCTATCATATACCTTATGTCACAAAGTTACATTGTTTCATTATAGAGTGTTGTCAGACGTCAAACCTGATTGGTCGAACCGTGAAGTCATATTCCGACCATCATCTGAAGTATTGGCTAGATAGGAAACATCCTGCTGTCATTTGTGTAAGTCTACTCGGTTTAGTTAACTCATTTATAGGCTACTTGTTGAGGTTACTGGAAGTACATGGATTCATGAATTATCCCATTGTCTTTTGTGTAAGTTAATATTTTTGGTAATGTGTTTAGTTTATTTTTTATTATTTTACATATTTAGGAGGATGTATGTTGTAGTGATAATAATACAATGGGCCTATAGCGCACAACACTAATGCACTTGTCAATTGCAATCCCTGCCCCCGGAACTATCCGGGAATGTCATTTTGAAAAGTGTTACGTCATCATCAAAGTCCCGGCAGTGCTGGGAAAATATTAAAGTAACTCCCGGGTAAAGTCCCGGCACACTCCCGGCACACTCCCGGCACACTCCCGGCACACTCCCGGCACACTCCCGGCACACTCCCGGCACACTCCCGGCACTTTGCATATAGGCCTAATGTTACAATATTTTCCCGGCCATATTTGGGTCTGTAACTACCCGCGTACTTCCCGGCACTGTGGGATATGTCCATCCGTATAGACGACTAACTCCCGGCTAGTTCCCCGCTATTCCCGGGTCCCCAGGGGCCGTGATTACAATTGACAAGTGCATAATGTGTATGTGGGTCCAAATTCGGGTCCCCAGGGGCGGTGATTACAATTGACAAGTGCATAATAATGTACTTGTGGGTCCAAATTCCAGATTATGTTATCCCATAGGCCTGGGCCCTGTTTCAAAGAGTGTTTTACCAGATGCTGACAAATTGTCTACTATTTTCAAAATTCCAAAAAGAATTTGTATTCAAAGATAAACGTGAAATTGTTGCGATAAATGAAAAACATATTTGCACGCAATGTCAAAAAAATCCATAGTTTGTAAGGATTTATGTTTTCTTAACAAATGTTTATAGAAATAACTGCAACAGTATTATTATCAACAAAATATAGAAAAAGAAACATATTTTGTACATGATGATAGCACTGTTATTTCTATAAGATGTTGATTGGCATATGTTAAAAATATAGCTTAAATATAATATATAAATAATAATTTAATGTTGTGAATGGAAGATTTAGTGCCCATTGTACCTTTTTATTTTATTTCTCAAGACTGATGACAAAGGCATATTTTCAACCAGCCTCTCCGAGGAATATTGGGTCGCTGCAAAAACGTTTAACTACAGTAAGAAAGATGTCTGGAAGATTACAAACGACAGTCTGCAATGTATCTTTGCAGATTCTACAACAAAATATCAACTTCAAACATTCTGGGATTCGTGGGCCAAAGAGCACTCAATAATTTGATGATATTTTATATCCAAGTTAACAAATGATTATATCTTTCTGTCATAAATTTCAATTTATGTAATAGATGAAGGTCTGATAGCTTTGGCAACTGTTTTACGACCTTGCAGTATTCATCCATACATAGATGCCATTGTCCAAATTGTAAGAAAAGTCCAGAGAAGTTCAATGTTTTGAGACAGGCTCACAGACGTTGGCAGAAGATCTTTTTCGAGCAGATTAAGTACGCCGATAAGAATCCTCCGAGAACCGGCCTCGCTGCTTCCATATTATCTGGCATGTCTGTAATCTTCATGAACTACCATTACGTCATAAATTCCATTTCTGAAATATTTCGGAATCCGAGAGTTTTGACAATTGTTTTATGACCATGCAATATTCATCCATAGACGCTAGGTAATACTCATTTTCCGAATTATCGGAGTAGTCCTTTAAGGCGAGAACAATGTTTTGAGACAGGCACGCCATCACAGACGTGGGAAGTAGTCCCCTTTCGAGCGGACTGAGTTCATGTTCTGACGAAAATCCTCCGAGAAACGTGCTCGCTGCTTCCATAATGTCTGGCACGTCTGTAATCATCATGAAGGACAGCGCTTTGGCTACATCAAATATAATGCACGAGACGTTCACGTCGTTGAAGTCTATGACGCCGGTGAGACGATGGGATTTTGAATCATCATCCTCTGGTCGGTTTGATGAGGAGTTAGAAGGCAGATTGGAGGATGGTGTGTGTTGACTTGAGATGATGATGTTATCATCATTGTAGTCACCGTGGATAATACCTTCAGAGACAAGAAGAAGGTGAAATTGGACAATCCAAATGAAATAAGACCATTATAAACTGTATGTCAACGAATTACATGTATTATACAATCTAGTGATAGAATATATTGATAATAATACTATTTTAACATTCTAATCTTTTTTTGTAAAAATGTTCGTACATAATTTGAAAACAATGATATAACAAGGACCTATTAACTTTGCACGCTATGAACGCACCATCCTCATAAATATTCAAGAGCTGGTGATATCGTGCCGTCATGTACTCAGTTGTAATATTGCTGGGAGAAAGTTTGTATTGGCTTACTGCACAATTTCCGTATTGAAGTCATTCGGTACATAAGGAATTTTGATGTACATACATACTACAGCTCATATTTCACCCAAATTAATTAAATGAATGAAAATTGCCGCCAAATTTTTAATATGCATATTTGCCGGTACAGTGCGCGTATGACACAACATGCATTATATATACGCAGCGTGTAAACTACAGTTTATACAGCGAGCCTCGATGATGTGTGGCAGTATTCCAAACGGAGTACAGAGGCTTGTTCTCAAATTCAAATTAACAGGAAGTAAACAACAACTTTAAATGGTGATTTCTTGAAATTGTAACGTATAACAGGTGTACAATTTGGTAGGTATTAACTTATTTTCCTTCAATTTCTAAATTATTTTGAAATGAGGGTGGACGATCCTTTTAACATTTCAATGAACAAACTATGAAGACAATAGGATTCTGTTAATAATTTATCACCCTGTGGTTGATAAGACTGTACAGAGAGGATGGAGGATGGTGTATATATTGACTTGAGATGATGATATCATTATAGTCACTGTGGATGATACCTTCAAAAACAAGGAGGTGAAATTGGAATATGTTGAAATGAAAATTGAAAAGTAATATATTTCAACTTCAAGGGTAACTTTATTAACATTGTCTAATCTTTCCAAAGCTGTGTGACGCAACGAACAGACAAGGGGATAGAGGGAAAATCGGAGTGCTCGTAGTAAACCCTACACATCCGCCGGCTGGTGATCGAACCCTGGACACAGTGGTACAGAAGCGTGGCGCTTTACCACTATATCACTGCCTACTCATAGGGTAGACTGGTGGTTGTGTGTCCTGATTTGATTATCCAAACGACTATAATGATGATAATTGCTAATATCATCATTATAGCTCCCACAGGTAATACCTTCAGAGATAAAACAAGACCAAATTGAACAGTCCAAATTAATATGACAATAAAAAGGTTAGGACCGATAATTGATATCATTATAGTCGCCATGGGTAATACCTTCAGAGATAAAACAAGGCCAAATTTGACGAATATGACAGTAAAACGTTATGGCGGCAACAGTTATTATATTTAAGGATGTTACATTTCAAAGTTGATGCTTCTGAATGATACAATTTTAATATTTGCAGCCGCTATAAAAGAATAATACCCATGACCAGAACTAGTGCAATCAATCAGGAAAAATATTAATCTCCATTCAAATCTGGTATAACATTTGGTATAGATATCGGGCTACATGTATGGGATCTTAGCTGTTATTTTAACTGTTCAAAGTAAACTTTAATTTCAAATTCTGATGAAATCATATTTATGTATTGTATCAATATTTAATATTACTGTTTTTAATATTACTGTTTTTAATATTACTGTTTGAAAACTTATGTCATCACTTAATCACTGTTTGTCGCATAACAATAACTTTATTCTTTTTCTAATTAATATCAAGTTGTCTTCAGCTTATCTGTAATACTATTGACAATCTCAGACCTTCACATATGACAATCTCAGGAGAGCTGTAAAATGAGCTCCTGGTAGATATAAGCTCGTCTATCTATATTTATAATACAATAGGACCAAATGTAACTGCGTAAATATCATTAATATCACATCGCGATTTGAGACAAATATTTGCATAGTAACATGAGTTTTACCCCTCCTGAGCAATACTGAGCACTCTCGTCTATATTTATAATACAATGAGTAAATATCATTAATATCACATTTCGATTTGAGACATACCTTTTGGTAATTCCGCTATTCGAGGTGAAACTTTCTTCTCGAATTGATGAACTGCATCTGTTATGATTTGCTTCAAGTGTTCATCTTTCACAACCCAGAGGAAATTGATCACATCACCTGTCCGCTCCAGGGACCACAATGAAGATTTGTTGAAGTTTTCAAGGGTCTCGTGACTATCAGGATATTTCTTAAAGGGCATAAATAAAGATAGTAACATGTTAATATCCAAGCCTTAAGATAATTCTCATTACCTACAGTATTAGGCTTAATATCTTTCATATCAAAATTTAAAATATGTATGATACTAAAATTATCATGTATATTCACGAAACGAGATGGAAAGATATAGTGAAAGTTTTCTAATAAAAATATTATCAACATACAAAATACAAAAAGATTAATGTCTTTGGTGCTTATTCGTATACATGCCTTTTGATCTCAGATAATATCAATATTAAGAAAATCTACCAGCAATATTATATATTTGACGAGCTGCTTCTAACTTTGTAAGTTTGGAACTTATTAATTTAAATCTGTACATTTAAAATTCAGAATTTTATTGGTAGAAATATATAACTATCAATGAAAAACATAAATCTCATAAAATTCCACATACTGTACCTCTATAAGGTTATGAAATTCAGCCAATACTCTTCCAGCTTCCCAGAATAGATGGTACGGTACAGGGTGTAAGGTACTCAGTATTTTTCCTCTCATATAAGGTAGAAGCATCATTACAAAATAACTGTCATTACCGAGAGGTGGTATGACCAAACAAGCTCTGTTAAAAATACAAATATATAGTAAATAGTATTTGATTTTAAGAACTAAGGTTATTATAGATATTCAATACTAAGAGGTGGTATAATCAACAAAATTATGTAAAAATATAGTTATTGATTAATATACTTAATAACTACTAAGGCTATTATGTAGACAAAGCAGTTAAGAATATCGTTATACACTGGATTGTAGATTTAATATGAAACCTTGGCTAGCATGACTAAACGGTAGAATATACCTGGAAGTCAAAAGACTAAACCACAGTTTCGTTTCTGTGTGGGTTCAAGACCACTGGGTCATACCAACCAAAGTCTTTTAAATGTTGACTTTTCGCTTGAAGTGCAGGGCATGAAATTGAAACATGGTTAACAAACACTTCAGTGATCCTTGCCTAGGATTTTGTTTTGAGGAAGGCGCTATTAAACAGAAAGTTTACAAATGAACTGTCATTCAATCGATCAATTAATATGAAATTTATAAAGGGCAAACTAGGAAGCTGTTTATCACCAATAGAAGACATTTATTTTTGTTAACAACTTAATTTGAACTGTCATTCAATCGATCAATTAATATGAAATTTATAAAGGGCAAACTAGGAAGCTGTTTATCACCAATAGAAG
>JAODAI010175411.1:0-10782 GCA_027575025.1 Scotoplanes globosa | reverse complement strand
TGTACAATTTCAGTGAATTTGCATTGACATTTGAAAAATTGTAAATTTTTGAACCATCGAAGTACGGCAAATTTATTTTAGATACACATTTTAATTTAGTATTTTCTGAAAGAAATTGAATTAATGATCAATAAACTGGTTTAGCTGGAGCAAATGTCTACGGCTTATAAATTATTAACACTTGGACATCAAATTTGACGATTTTACACACTAAATATAAACATGACTTCAAATGATCGCAACCTTTTGATATGATATAACAAGAATTTAGAAGTAGGATTAATCATAGTATATTTCAATAATACATGTATTATATCTCAACACCCATGATTGAAAACTCACGCGCTGCGCCCGGGTATGGGAGGGGGTGGCCGTCGGGAGGGCTGGGGGAGGGGGTTTTACAATGTACAAATGCGTAATTTTACGTACCTTCTATAGATAGAATAACGGCTCTATATGTTCGGCCAGTTGATCTCCATTTCACAAAAGCAGTAATACCAACACGTAATTGTTTTCGATGAGGCTGTATAATTTGTTTTGCCTTCACAAGGGATTCCTTTCCACGATCCTTGGCAGGTTCTAGCCACTTCACAGCTATATTGGTAGTTGCAAAAATTCGACGATTCATTTCAATTGTAGGCGAACGTATATATGAAAAGTATATTCTCCACTGAATAAGGTTATTAAAGGAATATGTCGAGTTATTTTCCGTAAGCGAGAGTGCGATATATATAAAGTTGGTATGAAATTAATTATGTACTGAAAATCTATGAAGTATGCAGATTGAATCGTGACAAGTCTTTCAATAAATTTTATGATCTATAAAGCCAGCGTGTGAAATATAAGTGTGTAGGTTATTTCATCTTTAGAATATTTTACCCAAGTATAAATTAGTGATGATATAATCTTTATGATTGACAGATGTCAGAGAAGAATACAAGCGGTGCCATTAAAGCGGTGCCATTAAAGCGTACCGTCCGACTGTATATTTAGGTATACTTTAAAAAATAGATTAGCGGATTTGCCAGGATTAGTACCACGAGCCTTATTAACCTAAGCCGATAACAAAAGCTTAAGATTCTATTATGTTTGAAAATATAAATACATGATGCCTAAAATTAACTGGTTGGATTGTTCAGTATTTTGTATACTGATAAAACAATCATCAAGTCAATATTTAGTGCAAGAGTGTTTCAGTAGATATAGTTCATTAATCATAATATCAGTTTTCCGTGATATAATTTAATATTTTCAGGATTAATTTCTCTCTTATTTACTAAATTGAATTAGCTTTGTAGTGGATATTGAGTGGTTTCTTACAAATTTTATATTGGTAGCCAATATAATATGGCACATGAGGATTCTCTGGATTCTTGGCTTGATGCTCGATTTGACTATGTAGATGAAAACGGCAACCAACTTAATATACATCCACCTGCATTGACCACTGTATGGACTTCTGGATCACAAGCAACCGTAAGTATATCGGACTTCAAATATATGTGATGCACCATGACAGATCCGCGTGTGTTTATGTCGGTCCATGTTTTTTGAGACATGGTCATATTGAAGAATGCCGACATTATAATACCAGATCTGCCATTGCGCATAACATAATGACCAATATAAGTAACCATTACCAACAATCTTCCCCGTGGACCTCATAATAAACGCTACGTTCCAGTTCAAAATGTCCACGCATTTGCACTCAAAACGTCATCGCTTTTCTTTGAAACTATTGAAAACATCCCTGATTTCCAATAGTCAAAACATCGCTGCTTTTCAAGGACCCTAATCTTGTACCAACGGTATAAATACCTGACCCAAACATTGTACTAATATGTAAATACATGACACACCCTATAAACCTTATTTTGTATAAAATTATCGTTAATTGGAAAGATTTAAATCATCAGTTACTTTTAGAAATGATCATAAATTCAGACGTTTTAATACGTTTATGACTAGATTTAATAAACAATTAAAAACGTTGTAAAAGTAAAAAATATAATTCATGATACTAAAATTCCTCCCACGTACCCGGAATTGTCTCACCGATCCCGAGTATACCCAAAAATGGTATACCTAATTTAATTAAAATCTATGCAAATATTTCATTGCAAAGAATTATCTATGCTCGGCCCAAGTCGGACAGCGTGTTATATTTAGGCTGCAGGGCATCATCATTTGTGCATACATACCGGGGAATCGAACCCTATATTTTCATTTTCAAACCATAAACCGTATACTATATGCTATATATGTGCATGTATGTATATATCACTTTGATTTCGTGCCCGCGTGGGTTCGAGACCTCTGCAGATCGGGTCCCAAAAATATTTTTTTTCCAAAAGTCTACGTACGATATTGTTCAAAATTTACACAAATAATATATGCATAGGGGTCAACCTTCATACCAAGTTTGAACAATATCGTACGTAGACTTTTGTAGAAAACGTATTTACAAGTATTTAGCAAGCCTTTATGTACTTTAGTTGTAAGGACCATACGTCACAATAGTCTTGATAGAGAAGTCAGTAAAAAATTGGCGTCCTAAATTCGAAAATTTCAAACATCAATATATTGAGAACGGAATGTCTGATTTGACTGTAGTTTGAAGCATTTGGTAGATAATTTTCTGCTCTATAATATTAATTGACATTGAAACAAACTTTACAATCCCTTTAATATCAATCTGACAACCTGACAGACGAACATGAAAGTATCCCCATCTACCTGAAAGTCCGATATCACATACGATATTCACCACTAAAATATAATGATTTTCAATTGGTAAATTGACCGTTGTGTTCAAAAGACGGTTTCTATAGTATGCGGCGTTCCAATTATATCTTGAGGCGTTAACTGCATATGGCTTCATCGTAGACTAGATGTACTCTGGAGAATTGGTATATTCGGATCACATGTTGCTACTTATAATAATGAAACATAATTGGTTGGTACATCGGTTGCCGATGGATACTAGAGCACAACTCACTTTACCGTGTCAAATCATCGGTTATGCTCACTTCCGAAAGAACCCGTAAATATATACGACGGCTACGATCGGTGGACGCCGTTAATTTGGTTTCGGGCTTCTTCCCACACATTCGGAAATACTTGAAACCATTTCAGAATGGCAAGCAGGGAGACGTTGCTGCTCTAATATAAGTGCTTAAATGGTAAAGCATATTGTTTCGCTGGCAGCACCTGCAGCTAAATGAGACATTTCACTCACTATGTAGTATAGTGCATAAAGAATTGAGCTTCAAGAAGCTAGTACTTGTATAGACCTGAATCCGTTGTGCAACCACACATAACTGTCGTACCGCGAGAAACGGAATATGAAAGTTATATTTGAAGCCTACGAATTACGATCGACGAAAGAGGTCATAAATGCATGGAATATAGGCCTTATAAGGGCATCATGTGAAGCCGATAATGTTGCAATTCTAGACGGTTCGAATTCAACGTCGGTCGACTGTCTAATACATGCATACACACGTCACTATATAGAAATATCGGAATAGTTTCGCAGCAGAACGCCGATAGATGCATTTTTGTTGCTTCGTGCATGCATGTAAAAGCATTTTTTTATTATTTTGAAATGTAATTCCATGGTACAAAACATATTTCAGATTTTTTTCCCATTTCATTACTTCGGAAAACGACGGTTTACTGCTTGTTAAAAAACGAGAGCTATATTCAAACAAATAGTGTATATTTATTCCACTATGATGCAGTATATAGTTTTACCCCCAAGCTATATAACAATATAATTATAACTGTGATGCAGATAGCGTGTGAGAACCAAAGTATTCTTTCAAATGAAATTATATGTGCACATTATCAAACGTTAATAATGAAGAGTTTCGCCGCAAAACGCGATAAAAGGCATTTCTACTCTTCAGTTAATAACAAGATAGTTTCACTCAACATTCAGTCACATTCAGTTAAATATAATTACTATAAAATGATGACTAATCACTCATATCATTCATATTACTCATAATCACTTATTATCACTGCTAACATTATGAGTCAAGAAATGACGAAGCGTCAATATATAATCTTGGATAAGATGGCGGCATACCCAAACCAACCCAGTCGACCCTCCATTACTACCAGGTGCAATCATAGCCACACGCTTATGCACTTGTCAATTATACTTTACTTCGCTTCTATAGTAGCTCCATGGTTTTACCCTCCTCCCCATCCAGCCCCCTGGAATCACAGATGAATAATCTTAAATTTACATAACTCCAGAGAAACATGTTACAACATGGTATGTTTTACAACTTCTGAAATCTTTAGTTTGGGGAACCCTTGGGAACCGACCTCATGTGGGGCTATTAAATATCATTGAACAGAAACAATCAGAAGGAAAGAGCTTTTGAGACAAGACAGATCCATAGTTGATTACAAATGAAGAATTGATACGAAAATCTAGATTCGTATCGAAACTTGACAGACACAAATGCGACAAACCAAAAGTTACAAATGGTTACTGCCCTTTCAACTTTTCCTGGGTGGAGACTCTTTTCAGTCTCGGTTCCGTCACTTTCCGGGATAACCGCGGATGACGTAACCGTGCTGGCTGTGCAAATACTTAATAACTATACATAGCTGCATAACATATGACACATTTTATTATTGGATGACACACGCCTCCTTCAAATCCTGGCAATGTATTTACTTTTAGTCATTTTAAGAACTTGTTAATTAAGAGGGATTTGTAAATCTAGTCGATGTAAATCTAGTCCGACAACTGAGTGGTAGTAAGCCTTTCTAAAAAAATATAAAGTTTTTATCGTTAATAACAAAACGAGTTTTTGGAATTGACTCGAATCGAGTTATCTGAATATGACTCGTGTCGAGCCCGAATATATTGGTTTGATTAAATAAACACTCGAGTCGAGTCAAGTAATTTAAAATTATAAATTGAGTCGATTCTCAGTCGTTTTTCAGATAATGGTTTCGTGCCCGCTAAGGTTCGAGACCCCCGAAGGTCAGGTCATACCGAAGATTCTAAAAATGGTATATGTTGCATTCTCGCTTGATGTTCAGCGTATGGGATTGGAGCATGGTCAACAATCCGGTGATCCTCGAGTAGGAAAAAAATCCGAGGACGGCGCTATTAAACCGGAAGGTTATAAATGAGCCGTTAAACACAACCAACAACAATAATGATAGTCCAGTGGCTCTAACTGGTATATCAAAGGCTTTGGGTGGCTCATATAACCACTGCGTTGAAAAGGGCCAGAAAATCTTAATCAATCAATCATCATTGTATACAGAGGCTCTTACTTAGACCATTTCTATAAACTCCTGTCTTCATCATTGCACGTATACAAGAGGCTCCTACTTATACTATTTCTATAAACTCCTGTATTCATCATTGCACGTATGCAAGAGGCTCCTACTTGTAATATGTATATAAACTCCTGTCTTCATCATTGTATACAGAGGCTCCTACTTAGACCATTTCTATAAACTCCTGTCTTCATCATTGCACGTATGCAAGAGGCTCCTACTTATAATATTTATATAAACTCCTGTCTTCATCATTGCACGTATGCAAGAGGCTCCTACTTAGACCTTTTCTATAAACTTCTGTGTTCATCATTGCACGTATGCAAGAGGCTCCTACGTAGAATATTTCTATAAACTCCTGTCTTCATCATTGCACGTATGCAATAGTGATAATTACAAATATTACAACACTGTACGTATATATAACTCATACTAATTAACTTAGACGATTATATAACAGCCCGCGATCATAAGTATAGGCCCTACCTGAAATATTCTAAGACATCATTATTCTTCATAGGCTAGATCTACATAAATGTGCACATTAATGTATCATGTGACATATGTCATCGGTTAACATTCTTAATTGTCAATATCAATAATGTATTAATGTCGTTCAGTTCATGTCATAATATTCATGTAACATTTAACAAATATGATCATTATATTACTGCTTTATTAAGCCGTCGCATTCTACAATATGTTAAAAGTATGCTGGTTAAGGAGTAAAGTGAATCTTTTTCTTGAAAAACACTGATCCAGAAAGACCTGCTTGTTTTTTATAGCGAAGGGCTTACGATATGTAGTTATTACTACGGGGTAGCTTTCTGTGTCTAAGCGATTCTATCCTAATTGTTTGATACATTCTAAATACAATACACTCATATAGAAATACACACTAAGCGTGTGAAACTCATACATCCTTTGGGCACTTTAGTTGCAAGGATATGCAACTTTTGACTCCAGTTTACTACATTTAAAAATAGCGACCAACACCAGTTGAATAAAGAGCATCGTCCGTAGTAGGGGATGCCCTGGTGCCTTCAGTTTTCTCTGTTTGAGGCATCATTCCTGTTTGTTTATGGAAGTATATACTATAAGGTAATAACGTATTGACTTCTGAGCTTTGTGGTTCAACTCTAAATTGGCAACTGTTCTTTCTCTTTTAATGGAAAGAGTTCTTATCTTGATTTGAACAGCGATGTTGGACAAAATAATTCACTAACTGCTTCTTACACGTCTGGGATCACGTGATGTTTAGAATGTCAGATTCATGGACATGAATTTATTTTAAATTATACAATCTGCTGTAATTTATTACCTCTCTATTATACTGAAGTTTGTATTATCATATTATGTCTCCCTCCGTGGATTGAATTTGATTTGGGACACACGTTATGTAATTATTTTTGGGGAAAGTTACATCTTGTTCACTTTAGTATCATCAATGTTTATGAATAGTATGCTACTGTCAATTGCAAACTATTCTTTAGATATTGTGTTGTTAATGAATACACTTTATGTCAATTATTTCTCCTTACCCGGTAGAAAATTACTAGGGGTGCAAATTGTACTGCATCTCTGACTAGTTATCAAGTTCAAGTTTATTATTTTCCACATGCATATGGCATAGCAGTATAATCATAATAGTATAACAATAATGTGGAAGGAGGTCTGGGGAAAGCAAAAGCTTGTACAAAGCTGACCCCCTTTACTAGAAACACAATTTAATTATATAATATAAAGAAAGAAATATCAGTATCTACCCAACCCTTATAACATACTAAGTAACATTAATATGCAGTTCACCATGATAATTATTATGAATCCTAAGAATGAATGTGCGTGTGAATTACTGTGTGAAAACGGCACAAATGTACCAATGCGGCACAATAGCACCGTCGTAGAAATATTTACAAAAATTAAAGTCGATGATCACTGGATTTATAACCATGCCCCAATTTTGTACGCTGAAGGTGAAATGATTGTATAGTATGCAGTACATATACACTGTGTGCATCATTATTATTACTATTAGGTGTGACTTTTGGTCATATGCAGGAAAAGCGCTATATAAATCATCATTATTATTAGTATTATTATCGTTATTCTTATTTGCACACCCATTACTTTCTTTTTAGCATATTTTAAAGAACGAGGAAGGGTCTAATATTACTCTGGACAGTTACGATACCTTCAGACTTCAGCATACTCAAGAAAGCGTTACACTAACCGTTAATCAAATAATGTGTAATCGCCAAATAGAGAAGGTACAATGTATTTATAAATATAATTATTTTCCATACTTTGTTGAACATAATTGTAGTGTTAACGAGACGGACATGTACGTGCGCGGGTAGATTTTACGTGCCCTGAGAAGTAGTCAACGAATAAAAAACGTTGGGTAGCATATAAGTAGTTTTGAGCTGGTGATTTAATGGAGGACTCCGTTATAATAGTCATATTATACAGGGACCGAAATCCAAAATGGCGATCAATCTTTCTTAGATTTTGATTAAATATTTTTTTAAATATAAGGAAAGTCAAAATTTGAAATTTGTGAATAGAAAGTTGACTTTAAATTGCGTAAGATTTTGCACCAGATTGGATCTAAGGATACTTTGCTTTTCAATTTATTTATGTATGTTCCGCGCAAACCAATGACATAAATGGATTTGACATGTTTGGCAAACCACGGTGGCGCTCCGTTTAGATGGTGCAGCAGGCAGATCAGTGGAATACTCGCCTAGTATCGATTATTTCTAGCCAGACTATATAGTGCAAACCCGATTTCCACATTTTTGATGCCAAAGATATATTTATAATTAAACTGTAGGAGAAGACATTTACTATAGAAAAAACACTTATGTCAAAAGCTCATACGATAGCAACATATCACCGCTACATGGTTCAGTTAATAATATGTCCGTATAATGTATTATTACCTATCTTTTCACTTTAGTATAGAGCATAACAAAATACAATATTCAAACAACGGTGCCCATTCCGGGGGTGGGGGCAGGCGAGTTTCCCCACCCCGTCGGGAAAGAAATGTAGATTTTTTGTAACATAGCGGTGGATAAATCAGCTATAATATACATTAACAATTTCCCGGACAACTTAAATAATGATTCCCGATGGGCGATATACCTGAACTGTATGACATTTATGGAAAATGAAAGAGCCCCTTCGGGGCCCGTCATCCCCCATCGGCGAAACGCAGATGCCGCCTTTGTATTCACATGTTGGTAGTTTACAATGAATACTAAAGTAACACACAATTAAGTTATTATATCGGCCACCGACATAATGTGATTTTAATGGGAAGTTAAAGAGGTTGGACGGTGTTCAAAAGAGAAAATGTGCATTTATGGTTAAAAGCTATACACTCAATAATAGTGTCTAACTGATGGTTTTACATTCTTAAATGATAATTGCAATTAGAATAGTCCAAGCTTTTCAACTTCAATAATAATGTTTATTACAAAATAAAGTTTTTGATTCATTGTTTAACAAAAAATCTATGCGGTTACACCGGCGTGTGCGTGTTTGTGTGTGACGCCTGGGCTCGTTAACACTATATCTCAATAACTGTAAGTCCGATTAAGGTGATATGTGATACATAGATGCCTTGCAGGTCTGTCAAGAAGCCTATTGATTTTGGTGATAACAAATTGCATATTAATGAGTGGGAGGTACATATTGCGTGAATCTCAAGAAATGGCTCGTTAACATTATCTCAATAACCGTATTTCAGATTAAGTTGATTGTTTGATACAGGGATGTCTTGCAGTGCGGTTAGGAAGCCTATTGATTTTGACGATGATACCTTGCTTATTAATGTATGTTTAAGGCTTATTGCGTAAATCTAAAAAAATGGCTCGTTAACACGATATCTCAATAACCGTAAGTTGGATTAAGTTATATTTGGTACTGGGATGCCATGAGGGTCGGTTAGGAAGCCTATTGATTTTGACGACATCTGATACCCCGCATAGTAATGAGTGAGCGGAGCTTATTGCGAAAATATCAACATATGGCTTGTGAACACGATATCTCAATAACTGTATGTTGCATTGGGCTGATATTTGGTATAGGGCTTCTCTACGGGATGGTAATTGGTAAGCCTATTGATTTTAAGGATGATACCTCACATACATAATGAGTGGGCGGGGCTTATTGCGAAAATCTCTAAGAATTGGCTCATGACAACGATAGCTCAGGTCGGATTGAGATGATATGTAGTACGTACAGCGGATGCTCGGAGGGTCGATTAGGAAGCCTATTTATTTAGAGAAAATATCTCATATATTAGTGAGTGGGCAGGGCTTTATTCGTAAAATATTTATATGCTACAGGCTAGGCTTATTTACAATGTACAGGCGAAGCCCTCTCATTTTTTTTGAAATTTGGCCAAAATGATATTCTATAGCCCAAGAGAAGAAGCTTACCAGAACTGTATGTGTTTTCAGTGACGATCTCATGTATATTAATTAGTGGGCAGTGCTAATTGCGAACATCTTGGCTTGTGCGTCCAATTTATCAATATTGAGTTGATATTTGGTACAGGGCTGCTTTACAGGCGTTTAGAAAGTATAATAATTTTCATGATGATTCACCTGAGGCTCGTATATTAGTGAGAAGCCAGGGCTTTATTGATGAACTAGCGATAGGCTAGGCTATTTTACAATGCACAGTATAGATGAGTCCCCCAAAATAAGGACAATAAATCACTATGCACTTTGCATATTTCTTCTAATTAACGTAGTAAGATTTATGCACATTAATGTGATAGTTTGAACAGTGCCCTAATATATATTAATTTACTAAACTACAATTTAGCCAAAATACCCCCATTATTGCAAAAACATGATTCATGTAAACAGTTTTGAAAATGTTTAAATATAAAAAATAAAAGTTTTACAAAAATGACATAAATATGATTAAATAGGCATTTATCTCAAAATAAAAATTGCCGACATAATACCCGTTTTGCCGGGATGTGTTTAAATGTTGTATGTTTGTTCGTCATTTACTTGGTTATGAAGAATTCATAAAATAACATACATGGTATAATAATAAATCCATAACATGAGCCTGGATAAGACAGAGGTTTTATCAGTGGGCTTGCATCGTCAGGAGTTGGACATTGCACTAGGAGGCAAGGACATTAAGCAGAGGGATAGTGTTGCTTACCTGGGAGGGTTGATTGCGGATGATGTACGGGCTGATGGGGGAGGTTCGTAAAAGGATCCATATGTTATTCCGGCATGTCTTTAAGGGCTTGAAACTGTTGCTCTGTCAAGTGCTCAAGTGCTCTTCAAGTGTGTGAAAATAATTGGATGAGGAGGATAGTGGAGGTAAAGCGGGTGGGTAGGAGTAGGGTTGAATTATATTAGGGGGGAGGTTGGAATGACTAGAAGTCTGACAGAGAGACTGATTAGGGGTAGAATGAGGTGGGCTGGGCAT
>JAODAI010175300.1:0-10782 GCA_027575025.1 Scotoplanes globosa | reverse complement strand
TCAATATATTGAGAACGGAATGTCCGATTTGACTCTAGTTTGAAGCATTTGGTAGATCATTTTCTGCTCTATAATATAAATTAACATTGAAACAAACTGTACAATCCCTTTAAGAACGATCATTCTTCTTAACTACAGACCTTCACGTATGAGAATCTCAGAAGAGCTATTTTTTCAGCTCCTAGGAGATTAAGGAGAGCTTTTCGCTCTCCTGAACATGTTTCTAGCACAATAGGGCAAAATGTAACAGACTATATATCATTAGTAACATGAGTTTTACCCCCAGGAGAGCAATCAATTGCTCTTCTGAGCATTTTTCAGGAGCGCCTTGGAGCGCGATCGCGCCGGCGCTCCTTATAAATGAAGGTCTTTAACTACCTACGAAGATTAAGCTTACAAAGTTTTGTAGATAATCTTTGTGATATAGGACTCTGGTCTACCAGGATTATTGAACTGCATGGTAGTCCTGTGTGAGCTACTGCCTCAAAATCCTGCAAGCTTACTGGTTTGGGTATGCCCAAGTAGACTATGCTTACCTTTGGAGTCCCACAGGGTCTGTTTGAAGCATTCTCTTAACATATTTAAAATTATTCAAGATCAAAGACGTTTTTGAACTAGTAGTGGTAGTAATGATACATATTCTTCATTCTAGAGAGCCAAAAATATTTCTAAAAACATTGTTAAAATATTTGTTATATTTTTATTATATTTTTCTCGCATAGTGTAGGTATATGCGCTGTGACGCGACAGTGGGACTCAATGTGTAATTTTGCACATGTTTGCAACAATTTGTGACAGGATAATATTGTTGATCGATCATCAGCACGGTGTAGCTAAATTATGGTAAAAAAATGTTTATAACTTTGCAGTGCATTTTCAGAACAGTGTTAATTATTAAACAAGCCCGGCGGACTAGTGACAATGAAATTTAACTATCCCGAACCACATGTTGCGGGACGTGAGCCAGCGGGATAGTGGTTAAGTCGAGCCCTGTCGTAGAGCTACCGGTCTGGTACACGTCTAAAAATATTAATTTCTAACCCTAGTATACAATGTATGGTGTACTGTATAGTTCAGTGGACTTACAGGTATGTCATTGGTCCCGCCCAGCTGACTGATGATGTAATATACCTGTATATATCCATAATATTATTATTTAATCGCCACCTTCATATATTGCTCAATATGGACAGTTATCACAACGCTAAATGTATGGTGTACTGCAGTTCAGTGGACTACAGGTATGTCGTTGGTCCCGCCCGGCTGACTGATGATGTCATAGACCTGTATATCCCGTATTATTAGTATTTAACCGCCACCTTCATATATTGCTCAATATGGACAGTTATCGTTGTAGGCCTGGGCTATTTTAACTCTAAATCTACAGCACAGTGTAAATACAATACTGCAATTGACCTTAGCTGTTGACCTTGTACTCTTAAATACAGCCAGAAAATAAAAATATGTGTGTGCAAGGTTAATTGTTAAATCAGGACTTAATATATTTTACAACAAGGGACACAATTAGTGTATACAGTTGGTGCATTGAAGTTGCAAAACAAACCTAAAGAACAATAAAAAGTGCTGGGGCATAGATGATGCATGATCATGCAAGTATGTCGATTGTCCATATGTACTGATTGACGGCTTTACGCGGCATTAATTTAATTATTTTGCTTATGGGGAAATAAACTTTTCATTGTGTAAAATTATATTTATTTAGCTCAAAATTTATATAAATATATATCTATAGGGAAGTGTTGCCTATTTTTTAAACAGAATAACCCCCTCCCCCCACACACACGAATGGTGCATTTTGACACAATATTCCCCCCCACACACGAATGGTGCATTTTTCCCCACACACACGAATGGTACATTTTGACACAATATTCCCCCACACACACGAATGGTGCATTTTTACACTATATTCTACAGGAAAATTGAAGTCTAACTATAATCTTGTAGTTCTTCCCGATTATAGTGGAAATACCAATACCACGTGGCCATGTACAGTACGTATGTGCCATGTTGAAGCTGTGTTAGATATTTGTTGACAAGATTATATAGGGATCTTAATTTATTTTAATATCCTGTACAGTGCCTGGTTACTTACATATCAGGAAATAACATTGCAAGAGTTTACTCTATTTTGAAGGTATGTATGAGATTAATTAACTGCATTTCTGTAGCAATATTTGTGCCCAGATCTGTCAACGATATGGCAACAACACGAATGGACAATTTCCATGGTCCGTATTTGGTCACTATATCAGGTGTGTTGTGAAGGTGTCGTGTAATTTAATTTAAAAATCTCATATGCTGCCTTTTCATTTCCACCTTTTAAGCTCAACGTACAGGCAGGGTTTCCGCCAAGGGGGGGGGGAAGGGTCAGAACAGAAGGGGGGATTATCCCCCCCCTTCGAATTTGGAAAAAAAAGAAGGAAAAAAAAAAGGAGAAAAAAGAGGAAAAAAGAGAGAAAAAGTTTCAAAAATAAATAAAAAAGGAGAAAAATTAAACTGTGCCTGTGCCAAACTGCAACGTACAGATTTAACTGATATCGGCCATCTAAATGCCGACAGTTGGCTCCATTTTAAGCTTCAAATCCAAAAAAATTCTAGTAAGGGGAGGGGGACACCCCCTCCCCTTAAACACCTCCCCTGCGATCGCTACGCGATCGAGGATCGCTTCGCGATCCGGAAATGTGCTTCGGCACTCCTCGTTTTGAGATAGGAGAGGTTAAATACCTCCACTCCAGCATTTATCACTTAAAGTGTATATAATTGAATATGACCAACCCCGCTGCAGAAATTCAATAACTTAGAAGAATAATATTTTCCAGATTTTTTGTATAAAAATAAAGCTAAACGGTCTCCTCCTTTTACACTCAATATATCAACACGAACAAGGTAGAGGGCCGACATAATTGATCTGCCATGGTGTATCACATATTATATAGCAGGGTTTCCGCCAAGCTTAGGGTGGAGTGTGTGGGTTAACCAACCGGAGCGACCTTCTGAAAATCTATTTTTTCTGATTTTTTTTGTAATGTTTAATCTTCAAAAATTTCAAATGATAGCAATATTATATATACATTAGGTCTGAAATCATTAACCTAATAACCTAATTAGTGCCAACAAATGTCATTTTTTTTTGACTGCACCCTTTTTGTCACAACTTTAAAAATAATAAAAAAAATAAAAAGGCAAATGTCATTTTTTTTCGACTGCACCCTTTTTGTCACAACTTTAAAAATAATAAAAAATTAAAAAGGCAGAAAAAGTGAAAATTAACATTTTATATATATTTTTGTGAGGGGGGGAGGGGTGGGTAGGATAGGGTGTTACTCCCCTAATTGCGATGCGAGCTGACACCCTATATATATAATAATGTGTCCGTATGTTGGTGCGTGACATTGCTTCCAGGTGGCATACCATATTTTTTGGGCTAAATTAATTACCTCTCCAGATGGTAGGAAATGGCATCGTAAAATTACTCATAGTAAAAGGATATATCGACAACTATAAACCACATTTCCTGCACTTTCTGGCATGAAGTATCAGTGTTTATACAACTTGCAGTTAATAATTTATGTATTTGTTTATTTAGATTCTGCTTCCCGGTGCTGTTACAGTATGTCGGCCGACCAGCTCAAATTAAAACTGGCTGTATAAATCACTGTAGAATATGCACTATGATAGAATGATTGAATTTAAAGTTTGGTATACTGTGGCATATCGGGTATTCCGTCGACATTTTCAAATTTCAGATTTCTAGGGGTAGATAGGGCTCCTTGGCCTTGGTCTAGGAGAAGGAAAAACTCTGATGTAACACTGCACACAGCGTCTGGGCAATGCTGTGTGGCTATCTGTCTCGGTGGATGGGGCTTGTTAGCCTTGAGTGGTGACCCATCTAGGAGAAGTAAAACTCCGATATAAAACCGCATATAGGTCAGCCAGGGCAGCGCTATTGTGGCTATTTGTTCCACACTTTCATGAGGATATTAACTGACGATTGCGATTTGGCTACCGCGTCTGGGGTACCCGACTCGCCGCCTGTCTGGGCAGCGGCGAGAAATTATCAAAATCCTAGGAGTCGATCCTCCGGCATAGGCCTCGATGTGAAGTCCGGCTAGGTAGTCTCAATGTGGGTATTATGGGAGGGAAGAGTTGAGAAGTGGTGGAGATGATGGTTAGACAGAGGTTGGAGATTCGTTGTGTACAGGAGACAAAGTGGAAGGGGGATAGAGCGAGGATATTACCGGGCGGGTTCAAATTGTTAAAAGCAAGGGGGGAGGGAAGAGTAATGTAGTGGGTATTATAGTTTCAGCAGGGAAGGGTATTAAAGGTAGTGGTGAGGGTGGAGAGGTTGGAAGGGATAATTATTGTGATGTGGGTCATACTTAGTAATCAACTGGTGTGTATTATGTCTGTATATGGTCCCCAAACAGGGAGGGTGGAAGCCGATAAGATTGCCTTTAGAGATGCAAAGGAGATAATGATGTGCTGGAGGGTGAGATTCCTCCCTGTATTAGTATGTATTTTTTAGTGTCCGCTCACTGCTCAGGCTAAATGAAAAAGTATTTTTGTATTGTACAAAAAAGTCCTTGAAATAACCAAAGTATCTCGCTCCCATAAATTATTTTACAGAGGCTTTTTTACTCGCTTTTGGGGATACTGCATGTACAGCTAATGTAGTTCCTGGCTAGTTCGCCATGCAGTGCATGGACGTGATTGCAATTAACAAGGCATTAATTATGTAGTTACTTATATAACATCGAGAGCCATGATGCAGCGCTGATCATAAATTGTCACAGTATGCCTACTTCTTTTTTCTCCTTTTTTTCTCCTTTTTCCTTCTTTTTTTGGGGTGGGTGGGTAAATTTCAATCTATTACATGATTGAATGTTAATATTTGTCTTCCACTGAAAGTTCTGCAATGTGATGTTAGTAAAGTGGTACATTTTCAGTTGTATGGGTTACTCTTAAATACTGAGACTGATCGAGACTGCATAATTAATTTTGCCCTTGAAATAATAAAGTAGCTCCCGTAAATACATTTATGGAGGCTAGCCTCCGTAAAATAAAAAATATTTCAGACACTGAGCCTAACATTACAAACAGTATACAATTTGGACTACATTAATTACATTTCATTATTCTATATCCTATGCACTCATTTTTTATACAGTACTAGGGTCAGGTATATATAGTACTGAAAAGTTTCTTAAATTTTACTTGATTTTGCTTCTAAAAGTTTCTTAAGAGTGTCTTAATTTTTGGTAAATGAAGTTTAATACATCGTATAATTGGCAATCTTGTGCAAAACAGTTCGGGAGATTTTCTCAGGGGAAAATTGGTTGTGCGAAAATTTGCATGGGGAAGATGGGTGGATTGTCGTGATTGATTTGATCCTGATTTGAATTTGTAACATGTAGTCAAATAGTAAGGAAGTATAAATAAGGTAATCCTGTGAGTGTCATTGGGATGTGTGGCTCACAGCCTCACAGGTCATGACAGTAGTGTGTGGACTGATTTATTCAGACAGGGTTCTGAGTTAAAGTTTCTGCTAGTTCGGTGAGGCATTTATTTAACCATTTCATGGCAGGGTAACTCAGTTAGCCATTGGCTAACCTTCCCGAAGGCCCTGTCATGCAACGAACGGACAAAGGGATAGAGGGGAAGACTGGTGTGCCCGGAGTAAAACCACTAGTCGTAGACATGGCCATCGCATTTGCACGTCTAACCGGGGATTGAACCCCGGCCACAGTGCTGCAAGAGTGTAGCGCTTAACACTACACCACGGCCTACTCCTTAGCCCACTCCTTTGTATCGTTAATAGGAGTACATGTCTTTGTCTAGTTAAATGCTAGAGGTTCTGCATATATGTTACGTCATTTCATCAAATTTAGCCGTATTATATATAATATAAAAATACCAAACTTGGCATTGGCGTAACCATTGCTGATTGGCTGATTAACGGACGATGATTGGCTGTTCACAATGCAAAATTCAGATTCAATCCCTTGCAAGTGTATATTGACTCTATACTCTATTGACTGGCAGATTCACACACCACCCTTGTTTTGGAGAGTCATGGACAGAAGAGAGCTATGTCTATAATTTGCAGTAAATATTTGCGCTCATCCCAGCTTGCAATTAGTGGCACACTCTGCACTGCGGCACTGTAGGCCTATGGTGTTCCTCCTTAATGGCACACAGCTACTGTACGTATATCAATCAGAGAGCCGCACTATTCATCAATTTACTATCCCACGATGAGCCACATCTTGATGAAAATGTCTCTCTTATTACTGCATCGACATCAGCACAGCCTGGAATATATGGCAACTATATGAAGCCGCCCCCGCTGCTTCCAGTAGACTTGTACAATCTTCAAGTGACTCACACATACTACAGTATGTTACCATGGAGCTACTGTTATGTAGTAGCTCCATGATGTTACTAATCAGCGTTTGCAATCTCCAGTTCTCTGCCAATTTAATGTGGATCTAGCTGTTTAAGAGCACCGCATTCGCAGGCATGTTTGGGTTTATTAAATTATACTGGTATGGTACTTTGGAAGTCGAGGCACATTTTCTTTCAATATACAGTAGTATTACTAAAGAAAGCTCAGACTGTTGTCTGTCAGTCTGTCTGTCTCTGGAGCGCGAAAATCACAATGACGCAGCGCAGGTTACCCCTTGTAAAAATATGTATTGATATTCCAAGAAATTTTCTCAATCCACTTTCAAGTTGGAGTAGTTACTGTCACTCATTTCCATTGAAGAGAGGCCATTACTGTGTTGTTAATATAATAGGCCTACAAGGGAGACAATATGATTGGATGATTTTAGCGCAGCTACATTACATGTAACTGTTTACCGTACTGATATTCCAAGAAATGTATGCAATCAGAAATGAAAAGAAATGTATGCAATTTGGAGTAATGAAAAGCAGGGTAATACAAGACGGTAAGTATAATTTGGAGTACTGTAGTTTTACCCATTCCAGCCAGTACTATGGGGCAGTGGGGGGGGGGGGGGTATTTAACAGGCCTACATGGGAGACAATTTATGATTAGATCATTTTAGTTTCTAGAGGTATTTTCATATGAACATTTTATAATTAAAACATTGAACATGTATGCATATAGTGACAATATTAGAGCAATAAATACTCATACTGCAACATGGCAGGTCAGGTATTATGTCGGCCCATGTTGAGATATAAAAAGAAAGAAGAGACAAGTAGCTTTATTTTGATACCCAAATCAAGAACGTATTAATATTTTTTTGTTTTTTAACATAGTACTGTAGGCCATATTCCATCAGACTTGTGATATATATATTTTGGAGCGAAACACTTCATATCTCAAAATGGAGAATTGCGACATAATACCCGATCTGCCATGGTGCATCACATATAGGCTACCGTGATAATTAGTGTTAAAAATTGTAAAAATAAGTGGAAGTTATAAATGAAAAGCAGGGTAATACAAGACGGTAAGTATAATAAAATGGGAAACAGCTTTTTAAATTATTTGATAATTGCAATGATATGGTCATGAATATTTAACTTGAATAACAATGTATATTATGGCATTAATATTGATCAAAATTTAAACTTTTTATACTTAATTTTACATTAGTAGCCGCCGTTGTCTAGTGGGATTGCTCTGGATTCACGATCCCAAGTTATGGTTGAGAGTTCGAGCCCCGGATGGGCCATTGGTTGATGTCAGGAAGGGCATCCGGTCATAAAATTCTACATTGCACTTATAAAAGTTCTTGCATTTGTAAGGCACAGTCTAACCCTGTACGGGGAGTGACAGATGTTAAAACAACTTCATGCTTAATGTAGGTGGATTTATGCACATTAATGTGACATTTGAACAGCGCCCACAGTTCTATGATTTTTCACAAAAGGTACAATTCACCCTATTTTGCGTAATTTTTCCAAAACGTGATAACGATAATCCGCTCACTGAGAAGTAAAAAGCAAGTTGAAAATGTAAAGTATAAACACAAAAAATAATATTTTGACCAAATTAAATTTGTGACAGGTATAATAATCAGAAAAGAAACATTGGATGTATGATGATTATCACCGATTTGAAGGATTGATCAACCAGGGTCATTTGAAGAACATTGCGGTACATTTTAGCAGTAAAAATTGGAAATCAAAGACTATCAGCTTTGCGTTTGTTTCAATGGTTATATATTGATGCTATACGTACACAAAGTTGTTAATTGTGCTTTGGAAGTTAAGTTAACTGAAGTTTGTACATAGAGTGAAAAAGTTACAAACTACAAAAATGTTTCACGTCCGCCGTTGGGTACCCATACACGTATGTGCGTTTAATATTACTCTTGTTCATTGTCACGGGTTCCAGACTATTTATTATATAAATTGACCAATGATGATATCGCCGATCAATGAACTGTCGCCTCTTCTGTGAGAAACGGTAATAAACGAATGCCAAATTTAAGCAAGCGCAAACGATTACATCAACACTGCTGTGTTTTAACTTTTAGCAACCGTTTATGTTTCTGGCTAGCGAGTGTTTTAACTTTTAGTAACAGTTTCACTATAATATATTGGCCACAATAATATACTCATAAATGTTCCGAAATAACATTATGGTTCAATGTTGTATGAAAACCAAGAGACAACGACAATATACTTTAAAACATCTTGGTGGAAAACCAGTTGGAACACTCGAGAGGTCGATCGTTCTATGGTGCTCCGATTTATTAAATCTACCCAAGTTGGTCATCACACTTAAATGTCCAATATATGTATCTACTATAATATTACCAGTTGGTATTATGAATATGAATATATTTGGGACATGGCTCCACATTGGTTGTTAATTATCAAAATGCCAGCATAATTAATAATATACATCACCCTACCCCCATCTTCCCCATGCAAATTTTCCCACAACCAATTTCCCCCGGAGAAAATCGCCTGGACAATTTCTCCATTCAAGATTATCGGTCGATAAACCAAGACTATCGGTCGATAAACAAGATTATCGATCGATAAACTAAGTTTATCGATCCTAACTGGGTATTTTGACCGATAAGCTTGCCGATAAGCTTAGATTTTTGAGAAAAAAAAAGTTTTTTATCGATAAACCAAGTTTATCGGTGTTAGCTATTTCCATGCTGCATATATTTTACAGCTATTTCAATCGGGGGAAACAAGTGAGTGTGGTTCCAAATAAGTTACATTGGTAGTGAAGCCTGTATACAGCAAGCCAACTGTTCAATAATTAGACAATCTGTTTGCTTGCCAACATCGCAGACACTTTGCGCTCGCCACCTGTCAATCCGCATACACAAATTACAACATATTACAATAGGATGGTGGGAACAGTGTGTACCGCAGCTGCATGAAGTCTGAGCCACGTGGTTCTGCACATCACCACACAGTAGCCTACACAGTAGGCCTACGTTGGAAATATTGTTTTGCGCGCGCTAGACTTTGTATGTCTGGAGTGCTGGGGAGTGTATGCACAGGAGCGTGGTGCACACCCATGACAAATGTTCAATAATTAGATAATCTTGGTTTATCGACCGAGAAATCAAAATTATCGATTGATAATCTTGGTTTATCGATCGATAATCTTGGTTTATCGATCGATAACCTTGGTTTATCGATCGATAACCTTGGTTTATCGATCGATAACCTTGGTTTATCGATCGATAATCTTGGTTTATCGATCGATAATCTTGGTTTATCGATCGATAATCTTGGTTTATCGATCGATAACCTTGGTTTATCGATCGATAAACTTGGTTTATCGATCGATAATCTTGGTTTATCGGTCGATAAACGATAAACTAAGTTTATCTAATTATTGAACATTTGGCTTGCCATAGAAACCCTGTCCCATTGTGATTGTATTTTTATTTCCAATCAATTTAGTTATTCAGATTTCCCACAATATGCTGCAGATTCACAAGTGCATATTATGAAACTGTGAATTATGGAAGTTTCTGATATTCCATTACATAATTGTTAAATGTTTTTGAGAAAATCTCTCTTCTCTCAAACTCGAGCTAGCATGTGACATATAATACCCGATCTGTCGCTCCGTCGCGTATATATTTCATGCATCGTACATCAGTTCCGCAATCTCCGTCTTAAATTAAAAGCCCAGTAAAGGTTCACCGTTGGTCGATTGCATCTTCGTTGCTCTGCCTGGATAATGTTTCTTGTGAATTTTACCTCCATAAATCATTCAATTACTCATGACAATATACTGATAGCGTCTTTTTGTATATTCCGGGAGCTGGGGAGAGCTGCTAGGCTAAATATATGTAATTGCCTCGTCTATATACTTGAACAGTGCTGAGCAGCCACAGCTTAATTTCTACTTCATTTTGGATTCTAGTTACTACGGGCGTGTAAAGTCTGCAGCTAAATCGTGTCGATCAATTTACCCATGATCACATATATTATGCCATGAGAGGGAGTGAGAATACTATTTATAGACTATTTTAATATAAATTGAATAAACTAACAAAAAAATGCACTGATCTTACATTTAAAAACATGTTAAATCTTAAATTTTATTTTCTATGGAATAAATTTGTATACTGTACATTCACTCATTATAATACTCATTTATTCACTATACTTCGCCTAGAGCAATCAACTTCTGGTTAAATTAGCGCTTTGGAAGTCTTGGGCCTATTATTATTAAACCGTCCGTCATATGACGGGTAGGTGATAATGGGGTAGTACTATCACACAATACGTATACGTCAT
>JAODAI010175189.1:0-10782 GCA_027575025.1 Scotoplanes globosa | reverse complement strand
CGACTAGGAAAAAATTCCGAGGACGGCGCTATTAAACTGGAAGGTTAGAAATGAGCCGTTAAACAGAACCAACAATTGTCTGTTCATACTATTGGGGGCCACAGTTGGCGATTATATTTTGCGACGATTATAGGAATTGTCTGTTTGCCGGGAATATTTCAAATATTTTATTTATAGGGCACGACTCTCGAAGTCAATTTTCATGATTTTTGCGCTTTTTAATTCCTTGGCGGTACTTTTTAAATAAAAAATGTTTGTTTGGTTGTTTATTTATTTTATTTTATTTTAATTGTATACACTAAACCAGTATACAAACAGTGATGTGATTGTGTGGTGGTAGCTTTATGTGCCCCTTCACACTAATAGTATTAGCATCACACAGCATATATGCACATGCTTTGTCATTCAGTCACTTTGTGTCTATTAAGTGGTGTCCTAGGATACCACTGGACCATACATTTCAGCTATTTTTTATAAATAAATGTTTCACAAGGTTCTAAAAAATGGTGTTAAACCTACCGCTGCACTATAAAGAGTTCCAATGCATTTTAATTTATATATAGCACATGACCAGATATCATGTCATCTGCTTCGGTCCTTTACAATTTAAAGTAAAGACTACAATAAATATGTAACCAGTCGCGGATCCAGGATTTTTATAAAGGGGGCGCCCTACACATTTTTGTAATGGAATTATCGGTGAATTGTGTAACGTCTATGCAAGAGATATAAAAAAAGGGGGGCGGGCTTTAATTGCCAACTTAATGAACAACATTTGAAGAGGTCGTATTGTACTAATCTCGCATTTTACATGTTTATATTCATGTCCCTATCATCTCTCTCCCCATAGCCCCCACCCTCTCTATATCTACATAATGTCTCCTTAACAAGAAGTGGGGAAGAAAACCAACTGCCGTTTAATTGGCCAAAGGTCTCCAGCCCTCCTAGCTAAAGGTAAATGATCCTTCAATCTCCACCCCACCCGCCCTCGTCAAATCCCTCTTAACACAGTTCTTCCATCTCAACCGAGGCCTCCCCTGTCCCTTCTACCGACGTCCATGTGCGGTATCTCCATTTTCGAGAGTAGCCATCCATCCATATGTTCTACATATTATGTAATATAATTATATATATATATATATATATGTACCTATGTATATAGGCTTATATATATGAAGTTTTTTAACATCTGCCACTGTCCTTACCGGGGACTTGGGCGGTGCATTATTAGTGCACGGATGACCTAAGTGCGACGTATAGTACTTTTATCACCGGATGCCCTTCCTGACGTCAGCCAATGACCATAAGGGGCTCGAATTCTCAATCATAGGATCGTGAATCCAGAGCAATCCCACTAGGTCACGGCGGCTATGAGTTCCCCCACGAGACAAACCCCGACCATATCTCCCCTGACAATTCCCTGGTCAAATACTCCAGGACTATAATAGTGATCAATTTCCTCAATTCCCCAATCAAGTTCCAACCATTGCGTGAAAGAATATTTTGGGAAAGGGTGATACTAAGGGATTCTGCGATAGAGGGGTGCGTTCTCGTATAGGGGCCCTAAAACAAGTTTTCCGGAATATGACAATACTATATAAAAATCCCAATGGAATGAGCATTAATTCCCAGACGGAGTGATTATGATCAGGACCCTTCGGGAGGTTGTGGAAACAAGGGGAGTAACAATAGTCCTTGGATAAATTTTACGAAGAAGGATGTCTTGTATAAATTGATAGCGGAACTGTCCATATATACAGAGAAGTTCGGCGCCAGTGGGGGAAGCAGGACCCCACACTGGCGGTGATAACAAGAAATGTTTAATCGGTCGGAAAATGTCATTGTTTCACTATATAATGATCTTTTATTAAAGAATGTGGTTCCTCGTCAGATACACCGTCTCTGATCTGTGGACTGTATTTATACCATGTTAACATTATATTGTAATTATAACGCATAAATATACCCAAGTTGTTGGCCTCTCTCAGCTCAATACAGTTAATGTGGGGATATCGTTCACATGCTGATCGTTCACATGAAAAAATGCATTGAGAAGGTTAAAAATGCAAAAAAAGGCAATATACCTATTTTATAGAAGATAAAGAAAAATTGGGGTTGGGAGGGGAAGTTGTAGGGGAATGTGGGGAGATCATTATCATGATGTATGTGCATATACTCACTGCACTAGTGTGTCCTATTTTAATTAATACTGTGATAATGTCGTAAATATATTGCTAGATTGCCATATATGTTGTCAAGTCCAACCATGTGCAATTCGGGTAGACTACCTAACTATATTAGTGTATATTGTGTCAAGATCCCATAGCCTACTGTTATTAAAAATGTGCGATTTGAAGAAGAAAAAAATCATTGAGAAGGTTAAAAATGCAAAAAAGGCAATATACTTATTTTATAGAAGACAAAGAAAAATTGGGGTGAGAGGGGGGATTGTTTTTCTGGTTTGTCTTTTTGTCTTTTTTATTTTAATATTGAAATCTTCAAAAAAATACACAGACAAATATTATGGAAACTCTCCCGTAAGTAAATATTTTGGCCATATGAGTGCATTATACTGACCTGAAATAACTGTCTGTATTTACTTTTCTTGTAAAAATGTCAATTTATAAAAAACGCGAATTGGGGGCCTAATAACGTGGTCGCGCATTTGCATGTAAAAATGCAGGACCTATACTCTTACTCTGAATTTACTTTTAGATGAAAACGACTTTTCTACTCAAGTTTTTAATTTTATTTCCACAATCCCATGCGTGGATCCCGGAATTTTCGAAGGT
The DNA here is from genome assembly GCA_027575025.1 of Scotoplanes globosa. Lineage (NCBI taxonomy): Eukaryota > Metazoa > Echinodermata > Holothuroidea > Elasipodida > Elpidiidae > Scotoplanes > Scotoplanes globosa. The sequence continues at coordinate 7,990 of JAODAI010175189.1, read as the reverse complement.
GGGTGTCCAGGATATTTACTGATTTGTTGATTCCACTGATCTGTATAATACACTATCTAAGCGAGCGCCACCGTGGTTGGCGCAGAGCTTACAATAACATATTGAAATCTTAAGTGTCCTTAGATGCAATCTGGTGCAACATTTTCTGCAATTTAAGATCAACTTTGTATCACAAATTTACCTTTTTATTTTGTATTATCTTTCAAAAATAAAAAATCGGAACATGAGGTATAATTAATCTCTCAAATAATGTGAAATAAATACAATGTAAAACAGGCTTTATACTTTCTAAAACAACAATCCAATCAGTGGTATTCTTGCAAGTGTTCAGTGACCGCCAATATGAGAAAGGCCACGGGGTGGGATTCTAACTAATACGATTTGTGTATAAGCGATCATATCCACACATTTAAACTCCGGGTTACGTTTGCAAAAAGAGGGGAACTAATTGGACGCACTTTAATTGCGAAGCCCGGTTGGGTGGAGGATCCTCCTGGATTTGTTTTAAAAGCAAGGGGCTAAAAGTTTTCCTGGCATCTATGAACCAAATACATGCAATATTTTACCATTAAATATGCGAAGTATCATTGTTAAAATCAATAGGCTTAACCGACCCATAGAGTATCCCCATACCAAATATCAACTCAATCTGACTTATGGTTATTGAGTTACCGTGTTCACGAGCCATTTTTGCGATTTTCGTATGTTTTAAAAATGTGCAATTATTGCATATGTTTGTATACTTAAGCATTGTGAACATAGATTGATGATGTGCTATTACACTGTTGCTTGTAAATATATTGACGTGTATAAACTTGTTGCCAAATATACCCCATTTCATCTCAAACAATACAAAATAAAAATATAATACATAAGACATAAAAACAATAGAATACATAGAAAATACAGATAATCATAAAAAACAATGAAATACGTAAGAAATTACTAAAATGTCAAAATTAAACAATTTTTCGCATATAATTGTCTCCCAATGCATTGCTAGCATAGTTATTGCATTCAACATGTCTGTTTATAATGAAGCTATATCGGATTTCAAGTCAAATTTGAGGTGCACGATTTCGGGTTTGGGGAGAAGATGTGAAATTTGCATACTTCCCTTGTAATTAGCGTATAATTACCAAAAATTAACATAATTAAGATTTTGGGGTTCCATTTTGTTCATAACACATATAGGCATACCACATTTCCGATCATTCGGAGATGATAGGGGGAGAAGTATCCCCCCCCCCTGGACACACATATATCAAAATCGCCATGTAAGTTAGTGTTAAGTTTACGCTTAAATGTGTTGAGTGTTGGAGAAAGAATAATATCATTGCTAAGAGAATTCCATAAGTGTATGCCTGCTGATCTGACTTGAGATTGATTAAGTGCAGTTCTTTTGTATTGTATATGCAATAAATATTTGCACAAGTGTTGTAAGTGTGATAATGTGTATTGGGTTAAATAAATGATGAAAGGCTGTAAGGAGTAGATTGTGGTGAAATATATGCATGAATATTAACAGTTGATAATAATACAAATCAGACAATGTATAGTGTCTTCAAATGATTGAATATAGGTCTGGTATGAGCTCTATAATGTGTCATTGTTACATTGCGAATATCACGTTTCTGAAGTTTAAATAAACAGTAGGCCTATAGTGAAGTTGCATGAACATTTACCTACACGATGTGACTATAATTTAGACGAGCAAGAATAAAACTATTATAAAAGTGTTGTGATAGCAGAGCTAAATGTGATTGCATAGACAGAGAGTGTGGTCGAATGGCAGTGACAAAAGCTGAGATTATATCCCTGATTATATCAACCGGTTTGTGGTTGTAGTTTCCAGCAACGTTTAATTACCTTGAGCAGTGTGAACGGTAGGTACACTGTCTTCTCTTATATTTCAACTTTTGTGACTGTGCCTGTTAAGCAAGATTGGTATTAAGTGTGGTTGTGGTTGACTTTGGTTATCGCTCTAGTTTCCATGACCCTTGATCAATAATATTCACAAACCGCTGTACCTGCTGTACGATATCGATGCAGGTTGGCGAGAGAAGGGTTGCACTGTATAGACGTTATAGTTTTGGACTACAGTAAAGCACTTGACCCTGTACCGCATTGTATATTGTTACTAAAATTGCAGTCACTTGGGGTTGATGAGCTTATTCTCAAATAGATTAAGAACTTTCTTCATATATAACGAAGCAATATGTATATGTTGGACATGAGTCGTCTAGTTGTCTCAACGTTTTAGGCGATGTACTACAGGGATGAGTGGTATTATTTCAACATTTCATGTCAGGGTAACTTCTGTAGCCATTGGCTAATCTTCCAGAAGGCCCTCTGACGCAACGAACGGACAAGGGGGTAAGGGAAAACCGGAGTGCCCGGAGTAAAACCTCTAGTTGTAGACATGGCCATCCCATTTGCACGTCCGACCGGGAATCGAACCCCGGTCGCAGTGGTGTAGTGCTTACCACTACGCCACGGCCTACTCCTTTATAAGCAATACATATTGGTCATACCGCTGCGCACAACCTAAGTATATTATATGCAATGGAAATATTGATCACATTAATGTGATATATTGAAAAGTGTTGTTTGACTTCATTGATGCTATACATATTAGGTGAATCTACGGGTATTACCTCTCGTGCTGTGTCGACGGCAGCGTCCCTTGCCAGTAGTTCACACAGAACGTTGTGATGACCCATCTGGGAGGCTATCCATACCGGTGAAGCACCGTCCTAAAATAGAACAAAGATACCCATTTAGAAGGTAATATAATGATATATTGCAGTAATACACATTCTCAAGTTAAAATCTGAAGTCTTTCCCAGGACATGCCTTTGCAAGGATATCCACAGGTTAGATTCGGCGGGTGTTTACAACAAAAACTTGGGTACGAAAAAGAAGGTAACAGAATAGTTTAAATTAATTGGTGACCGGGAACCATCTTAGTTTTCAATGACGTTTTTAAAAAATATTTGAAATATATTTATCAATTTACTTCTGCCGACGAAGGAAACGATTCATTAGAAAGTGCCATTTTCTTGGTTAGTATCAGGAAGAGAGGGTATGACAGAAAAGATCATGAAATTTTGGGCACATTCAGAACGTCTGTGTTTTGCTTTTATTTCCAGGATATAATTATCAATTTGGCTTGGTACAAGGTATCATATTATGCTCTTCCGTTGCAGATGTCAATAAGTTGAAGTTGAGTCCTGTGAAACACTAGGTCCTGATTGTACAGACTACAACATATGTGACCTGGTACAACGGAAACGGCGTAAAGTCGCTAAGGTTCATTTTGAGATAAAGACGGAAACAGTCCATTTCCCATAAGTTGTCGATTTTTAGATAGATGGATTATTTAACATGCTTTCTTTCACATTCTGAAAAGAACAGTTAAAAACGTAAAGAAAATTACCTGTAATCTGTGTTTTTTGAACGATGGTTATATGAAATAGTTAAAAACATAAAGAAATTTAGCTGTATCTGTGTTTTTTGAACGATGGTTATATGAAATATTTACTAAAACAAGATGTTTCAAACGCCCCTATAATTCGTAGCCTACATTGGCTTCCTGTTAACTTCCACATTATTTTTAAAATTCTTCTTATTACTTACAAAGCAGTAAACTCTATCGCCCCGGACTATATTTCTGAACTTCTATCTCTTTCATCTAATCAAAATCTCCGCTCTTCTAAAATGCTCATACTAAAACCTGAGCCCCATGTCAAAACATCGTCTTACGGGGACAGAGTTTTTGCTGTTGCCGCCCCGAAACGTTGGAATAGTTTACCATATAACATCCATGAATCTAGAACTGTAAATTCTTTTAAATCTAAATTGAAAACATATTTTAATTGTTAACTTTTGCATGTTGTTTTGTTCTGTCTATTTGTTGTGCGCTTCAAATATGTTTGCATTTTGCGCCTTACAAATGTTATATATTATTATTATTGTTATTAAACGAGTTTTGTCTCAGTATTGTAGTTTACGTTTCATCAATTTGAAATTTGTGGCAGTGAGTGATAATTCATGGTATACCCCACACATTTTATACCATTTTAAAGGTATTGAGCTGTAGAATTAAAATAAACTCATTTATCAAAACAATGACTTCAAGTTGCTATAATGGTACCAAGTCACATATACCTAATGGCGTCATTCTCTTTGTAAATTTTGGAAAAAAAACATGTTGTACATTGTTGTACTACTACTTACTTATTTCAATACATATTTGGATTGTACAGGTTGAACCGGGTACCCGGTTAACAGACCAAGATTGTGTTATCCGGATTGTGTCGATTTTGGAGCCCGGTAATCAAAAGTAACATTAAATATACACTAACATTTATAGAACATGGCATTACTCCTAATTATTTGGTAAAAAATCCTTGCCATATTTTATATTACCTAATAAGTTCCGACCACCACCATGTGCTAATTATTCTTTTAAGTCCAAGAAATCCAAGCTTTAGGCCATGATTTTGGTAAAAACTTCTGATTTTCAAGGAGAGAATGCATCCTATCCACGTAATTTTAAACGCTGACTTAAATTGAGTTACAGCAGGGATAGCTCAGACTAAGAGAAACCATCATTTATAACAGATAACCTGTTAACCTAAAGGCAAATCATAACCGTTTTTCAAATTATTTTATATGTCGGAAGCTTAATATATATTTAACTAATGGCAAAACGATGGTAATTACAATCACATTTCACCCACCTTTCTACAAGTGTCAACATCTGCCCCCTGGCCAATCAGGAACTGAACAATCTCAAGATTCCCACACTGCGCGGCGACAAATAGAGGGGTAGCACCGTCCTGTTATAATGAACAAAGGAATACAAATAATACACATTACTGATATGTATTAAGAGGATTCAGTCGGGGGCTCTAGCTGGCCTGGAGAAATGTCGAGGGGGTTATGACAGATATACACATTTCAAAGAAATTAAAAGAGAGAGTACTGGGTAAATGTGTTATTCCAGCATGTATAAACGGGCTTGAGACCGTGGCTGTCTAATTCTCAGCTTAAAAGGATAAAAGAGCATACAGTGGTAATTACCTTTGCTGCATAGTGCAGGACTGTTCTCAATTATCTTTCAAATGTGCCTATAAATCCATTTAATGAAAAAGTCTTATTAACTGGGTTTGTATGTATACACATGCACAATGTTTTGTTGTTGCGCATTTCTTGTTTACAGATACAGGCGCATTATAAATATTTTACATTTTTACATTGAACCTATACCAGAACATTGAACAATGACTAATGAACACTAACCTCCATACACTGCTCTATACTAGCTCCACTCTTGAGTAGCACCTGTACCACCGGTAAATGATCACACTGACTGGCAACGATGAGTGGAGTAGCACCGTCCTGTTGGGCAAAACATAGAGTGATCCGTTGACACTGGGTAAGGCTTTAATTCTGCAAACTACTTGGGAAATCAAATTATCAAACCAGTGCTTAAGAATATTCAGTAGCATATTCTGTAGATCCTTTTAAATAATGTTCAATGAATTTAAATCTCTAAAGTAAAAGCAATAATGCACTTGTCAATTTAAATCTGAGACGTGTGGTTCCGATGCATGCATGGCGTACAGACGGTGATTGTATTCATGACGGAACCCAGCTGCTATTAAAATTGTGGCAAAGAATATTTTTTATTGACTTGACCCATTGTACTGTTAACAATAGAACTACTGATCTATGTCAATAAAATACCAGTTACACATGTACTTGAAAAGCTGTGCCCATTCAAGCAATTTAACGAGTGTGCTGTGTACACTGACTCTGCCAAAGAACAATCAAGTGAGGAACAATTTTATTATACGACTTTGGTAAACAGAAAGTCGTACCCCACTGGGATTTATCAATAGGCATTGGGGAGTGACATGTAATTATGATTTGGGAAACACATTGATAGCAGGTGAACACACATGTATAGATCTACTTCAAATATATAACGCACTATTACATCTCTAAGTTCCTTCCGACATGACGGCAATGAATGAGTGTATGAATTCACTCCTTCTGTGGTAATTAGGTAAATTAACTAGTCAGCTATAATTTTTAATATGAATTATCAAATTTAAGGACCGGTCACGTGCTAAAAGCCAGGCGAATCCAATTTCTGAATCTGACATAGCAGTACTTGGGTTATTAGTTGCTTACACACATAAACTGTATGCATGTTTTGTTGTAGAACGTGCATGATGATTTCTTATCTTAATTTTGGGATTTGCCTGTACATTGATTTTATGAATGAAGCCCTGCCACTCATTAACATACAAGCCTCCGAGACCTGTGTCATGAAAATCAAGACTTCCTAAATGACCGGTAAAGCAGCCATGTACCAGATATCACTGAAACACAATCCAAATTACGGTTATTGAGATATCGTGTTCACAAGCCTAGATTTTGCAATAAGCACCGCCCACTAATTAATATGCATGGTATTGCCGCCGAAAACAGATAAGTTTGTTCCCTGGGTTATATAGTATCCTTTTGTCAAAATTTCAACTAAAGTGCGAGGACTTCGCCTGTACATTGTAAAATAGCCTAGCCTCTAGCCTACCAGTATTTTACGGAACATATATAATATGCAAGGTATCATCGTCAAAGTCATCAAGCTTCCTAACCGACACGCAGAGCATCCCTGTACCAAATATCAAATCATTCCGACCACGAGCCATTTCTGGACATTTTAGCAACAAACCACGCACACCCATTAATATGCGAGGCATCTTCGTAAAATCAATTGGCTTCCTAACCGACCCGCAGAATATCCATGTACCAATTATCAACACAATTTGACCTACGATTATTGAGATATCGTGTTAACGAGACATTTCTTGAGATTTTCGCAATAAGCCCTGCCCACTCATTAATATGTGAGGTATCATCGTCAACATCAATAGGCTTCCTAGCCGTCCCACAGGGCATCCATGTACCAAATATCAACTTAATCCGAACCTACTGTTATTGAAATATCGTGTTCACAACCCATTTCCTGAGACTTTTGCAATAAGCTCTGCCCATTCATTAATATGCATATAATTTTACGAATAAAGCCCGCCCACTCATTAATATGCGAGGTATCATCGCCAAAATCAATAGGCTTCCTATCAGATCCATAGAGCAGCCCTGTACCAAATATCAACGCAATCTGTTATTGAGAATACCGTGTTCACGAGCCATTCCCTGAGATTTTCAAAATAAGCTACGCCCACTAATTAATATGCATGGTTCATCACCGAAAACAGGTAGGTTTCTTCCGTGTGCCATAGGGTATCATTTTTCCAAAATCCGAAGAGAAAAATTTGAGGGCTTTGCCTGTACAGTGTAAAATAGCCTAGCCTCTAGCCAATCATTTTTTTATTAATAAAGCCCCAGCTCACCATTAGGCTAATATGTATCATCGTCAAAATCAATAGGCTTCCTATCCAACCCATAGAGCAGCCATGTACCAAATATCAACTCAATCCGATTTACGGTTGTTGAGACACAGTGTTTACGAGCCAATTCTTGCGATTAGCCTCTAGCCTATCAATATTTTATTAACAAGCCCCGCCCACTCATTAATATGCGAGGTATCATCGTCAAAATCAATAGGCATTCTAACAGACCCATAGAGCAGCCCTATACCAAATATCAACTCAATCCGTCTTACGAATATTGAGATACCACGTTCACAAGCCATTTGTCGCAATTTTTGCAATAGGCGCCCCGCCCACTGATTAATATGCGAGGTATTATCGTCAAAATCAATATGCTTCCTAACCGCCCCATAGTGGTTATTAGATTATCGTGTTCACGAGCAATGTTACACACACCCAGACTTGTAGACACAGTCGATCGTGGACCTCATCTTCACCCTGTGCTCACACCATCAAACCGTGGACTGGTGGGTGTGAATTTTTACTGCTCAACGTGGACATGTGATACACAAAACAGACAA
>JAODAI010175078.1:0-10784 GCA_027575025.1 Scotoplanes globosa | reverse complement strand
GCCGCGGGCGCATGTTCGGCACTGATCTGTCTATTCCACTGATCTATCTATTCCAGTGATCTGTCAGATACACTATCGGAGCGTCAATCTGGTTGGCGTGTAGCATATGGAATAAATGGGACAGCTTAGTGCCCTTACATGCAATTTGGTGTAACATTTTATGGAATTTAAAGTTCATTTATGGTCACTTTTTCCCCCCGTTTCCCTTTTCCCTCTTCTTTATTTTTTTTATATTTCTGAGCGGGTGCATGGCCCCAGTGGCCCCCCTCGCTACGCCGCTACGCCGCTGCTTCATGCATTTGATCTTCAAACCTGTACTATACTAAATCCATTTCGACCGGTTAGCTTAGTGGACAGAGTGTTGGATTTGTCACCTCAGTGACATAACTTTGAATACAGCATATTGATCACTGTATTGTGGTGGCTGTAAGTGGTGTATCAAAGGGTTTGTGTGAGTCGTATCTCTTTGTTAGCGTTGGACTATGTCTCTATCTGCTGTATCTGTTTTGACCATATTCCAGTTTATCAAAAGCTTTGGGTGGATTCATTATATTCCAGTGGCTGTAACTGGTATGTCAAAGGCTTTAGTTAGGTGGCTCGTATAACCATTGCGTTGAAAAGGGCCAGGAAACCCAAACAATCATTCATATTCGATGTACAATATTTGGAGCATGATAATCAAGTGATTCTTGTCTGGGAAAGTAGTCTTGAGGATGCCACTATTGAACCTCTGTTAAAAATGATGAGTTGAACACAATTAATCAATCAATGTAATATTGACTGAAAATGTGGTAGTTTTTTAAACCAAAAAACAAATACACATCTGTTAGTTATCATCTATAATGGTTTGCGAATCATTTAAGAGTCCTTTCAAAGGAACAAAATCTGGGATTAATATTTTTTAGGTTACGACACCAAGTGACCACAGGTGTGACAGAATCCTAAAGACTTTGATTTACAGCTTCATGTAGAATGGTCTCCCACTGAATAATGTTAATGTAGAATGAAAGTTTTCAAATTAGAATGTTGCTGAAAGATCCCAATTTACTAGATCTAATCTCCCAATGTCTAAGTGTCGTTGCTTTCAAAGCCGACCCCCATGTTTATCCCATCTGCCACACCTCCGGGGGATATATGCATGGCCAAACCATCGGTGAGCAATCATTTCACTAGTTATAAGGCCCCTCATTCCCATGCTCTAATAACTTCATATTAATTAATTCTATGTAGTACACCGTGCCAGATACCTGGTATTATGTTGCACCGTAGTAGGAGAAGCAGGTCTTATAAATTACAACTTACGTCGGGCTGTAATTCAATTCATAAATGTAAGGTCAAGTTTGGACTTTGTTAATTTAAGAAAGTCGTTTGCATGGGGACTGTGATTGCTCTTGGATAAAAATTTCACATTGGCTAGGCCCGACGCGAGATTTGAACCCTGGATCTCAGATTTGCTGATCCACCGACCTCAACCAGCTCGGCCACAGCACTGGTTAATTACTTCGGTAATGTGAGGATGATGGCTAATATAGGCTAGTGTTTCGAACAGGTACATCAAAGACTTTGGCTGGATATATGTCAGCTGTTGTTGAATAAGGGTCACGTAACCAGATCAATTAAGTTAATTTCCTCCTTCGAGTAGAGTAGAGTACTGCAGTCATTCCTCATTTTCTTTCCAAGCCCTTCATTGCCACGCATCACACAGCCTTCTATTTTAGACATGTGCCCATCACATCATTAGTATTATTGTTATTGTATGATGGCTTCTACCATCATTTACAATGTCCGTCTCTTTGTCACTCCTCTTCCCTATGTGTCTGTCACCATCCGCTGTGCTTAAAGCCATCGTTACATTCCCACAACATCACAAACAAAGATGGAGCATTGGACTTGTGATCACAAGGTCCTGAGTTCCAATAAGAAATGATCTTGACTAAATTCCATAGTATCTAGCTGGTGTGTCAAATGCTTTGGGTAGCTCGTATAACCTGGCAGTGTACATGACAGTGGCCACACCCAGGGTAACTATGTCGGTTCGTAGGTAGGTGGTGATAGCGTCCATCGGATGAGGTGGTAAAACAGAGTTCCGGGGCAGCACTACATTTTTGTTATTCTGGTCTGGCGATCTTTTCGCAAAGAGTAGGGAGTTATTCCGGATGGGCATTCCTTTTATTTGTTTGTATCGTAAAACCCCTGAGTGGGACATGAATATAATTAACCTATCTGGCACTAATATAGCCTCGATGCTGGTGTGCCGTTGATAAACTATCTCTCTCTCGTCGTTTGAACAGGACAGGAAGCCTAATCAATCAATCTTAGTTAAGACTTTAAATATGTGACATGTTTCCATCTCCCTGCCGTGATGTTCAACGTACTGAAAGATTGAAGCAATCCAGAGATACTCGACTAGAATAAATCCAGCGATTGTGCAATTAAACTGCAGTGTTACAAAGAAGCTGTTAAACACAATCAACCAATCATTGAACAGCCATCCCAAACAGTGGTTCCAAAGAAATCAAGATATGATTATATTCCAGTGTCTCAAATATTTAAGAGTATCATCAACAACGATCCAGCATTACGCAACTCAGCATAAATGAAGCGGACAGCGTTGTTTAATCAAAGTATCACATGATTAGCTGTTCCACAGCCAACCAATGAAATCAATCCCTCTATTTTGTTGTATCATCCTCATCATTAGCTCATTGTCGTTGCTGTCTTCATAATCACTGCATGATCGCTGCTTTCATTCTGCAATGTCTCCCTCTATTCTCTCTCCCTTTGTTCATCTGCCTCTAGACGTAGGTCAGAATCCGATGGCGTTATTGCAGCTTCATCTTCACTCCGACATCCAACACACCTCAGCTCAGAAAGGTTTCTAACAAATCCCATATCTTAAAACAAAAAGAAAATAGCTACCCTTTGTGTATTTCATATTACTAGTTGGGCTTTTTGATATCTTGTCTTAACAAAAAACATATGCGGTCACCTTGGTGTATGTGTGGGGAGTTGTTAGTGTGTATGTGTAATGTCTGGCTCGTAAACACGGTATCTCAATAACATTAAGTCGGTTTAAGTTGATATTTGGTACAGGGTTGCTCTATGGGTCAGTTACGAAGCCTATTGACTTTGATAATGATACCTTGCATATTAATGAGTTCGCATATTAATGAATGGGTGGGGCTTTATTTGTTATTATTGAAGGGCTAGAGACTGCGCTATTTTACAATGTAGTGGCAATTTTTTTACATTGGGAAAAATTATACCCTACCGTAGAGAAAAGTCTATCTGTATCTGGCACTATTGCAGCTTCCTCACTCACAGACATTCAACACAGCTCTACTCAAACTGGTTTCTAATAATAGTCATATTTTTTTTTAATATCTCTCATTTCAGTGTAATTCTCATCATTAGTAGGGAGACATTTCTCGGTGTGGCCAAACTGTTTCAATGAAATATGTGTTTACATTCTTACACCAAATGATATTTTTATGTATGTTTTTTTAATCATAGCAACCATACCGTCCCAAGTTCATATATTTTTGCTAAGTAGGATATATTTTTCATTAATTAGTCATAAAATCGATTACATAAATATTTACATTCTTAGCAGCGTAAAAATAGATGAGGACTATGCATATATATATATATTTTAAATTAATTAGATTAATTAATTAGATGAGGACTAAGGGTGATAAACACTAAAATAGCCCTCGCAGACATATTTGTAGAGGCAATTTTTTCCTAAGCTGTACAACAATAGTGTTTCCCTGGAAAAACAAGCATTCAGCTCTTGAATGTAGCCCTCAAAATAAACAATTAATTTACTGCCCTGATTTTACTCTCTCTCTACCTCATGAATCCCCAACAAGGGGGGAGGAAGAGAATGATAACTGACAGCCACATCGTTGGCCAAAGCCCTCCACCTCCCTCTATTCATAGCCATAATCCGCCAATCTCCATCCTCGCCAGCTCTCCTAAAATTCCTCTCAACACAGTCCTTCCATCTCAAATGATATTATTCTATATATTTTTTAATTCATGGGCACTAAATCCGTCCCAGGCCCACATTTTTTCGCTAATTAAGATATATTACATTTCTCATTAATTAGTCATTCAATTTCTTATCTGGTGTAGTGTAAGATGTTAATGTAGCGTTCAATATACCAAACAATCTAATCTGGCCATTAATAATTAATGAGTTAACATGGGTATTAAATACCACAAAGACATGTGACCTGCTCTGACATAATGAGTCGGAAGTGACCAAAATAAAAAAGTGAGATATTGTTATATTCAATTATTGCATACAATTACCTTTCATCTGGTATATAGCATGTATCTATATCATGTTTATATACAGCTTTACTTACGTTTCAAAGTAACGTGTTGGGGATGTAATATTTTGGGGAGATATCCTTACAATGTGTGCTTTTCATTAGGCTATGTTGTACCACGCGCATTAACGCGTACAAATTGACATATTTCACCTGTAATTCAATATCTCTATTTGCGACTTCCGACTCATTTTGTCAGAGCAGGTCATATATGGACTTTGGATGGTCATTTTCTCATAATCGTTGATCGACAAATTTTATTTTAAAAAAATGTTGTAATTGTTTCAACGTTTTGGGGAGACCGAAGGCACAATGTTATGTTAATGGTGTTCATTGATAATTTAGTTCTGTTCTATCATGGTACTAAGCGTACATGTACCTGGGATAACTGTACATTTGAAAAGGAGATATATGCACCGGGAGAGAAGATTCGGCAGCGTACCTGGTATAACATTATGGAGGAGGCATATGGCACTAAGCATACCTGGTATAAATATTATTTGGAAGAGAAGATATGGGACTATATTTATCTGGTATAACTATTCTTTGACAGAGGGGATATGGCACTAAGCATACCTGGTATAATAACTATTATGAAAAGGGGATATGGCACTAAGCTGCGCACCTGATGTAACTTTGATGTGCATATAATAATAATAATAATAATATTTATATAGCGCCTTTCCTGCTTAAGACCAGGAGGTCACAGCTCAAAGCACTTTCTGTTATTCGTTGATGGGATATGTTATTATTTCATCACATCAAACTTGACAATGATTATGAGGTTCAATTAAACACCAGCCATTCAATTATTTCAAATTATTTCAAAGTGCATACCTGTATTATTTACAAACATAGGAAACCATCTGGACAGTTGAGTTTGTTAAGGTGTAGTTTCTTTTAGCACAACCCACTTTCAAGCCACCCACTGTCGCATTATTGAAATATATACTGTTCGTCTTTACAGTTATGCTATTAAAGAGTTGTTAGAATTGTTGACGAGCCTTTTAAAAAAAATAGACCTATATTAAAAAATCAACAAAAATACAGTAATGAGACCGCATAATAAGAGCTTGTAAAATAATAATTGAATTGAGTTATAAAAGAACGTGATCCCACAGAGTTTAACGGACATTCGTGATAACATAATGAATATATTTTATGCAATATTTGCTCGTTGTCAAACAATTGATTGATATTAATTATGACATGCATGTGCTGATTAGAAATGCTATGTGAAAATAATTAATGTTTACCTAATTGGCATGAGCTAAGGATTGAACATTACATTCAACCAGACGAAGCCTAGTTGAATGATATTGTCCCTATAGATGCGAGAATGGATACTATCTTTAATTATTTTTTACTTGTCCACCATAGGTTGTAATATCTACAAATTGTGTAGTTACATTTTGCTACGCAAATATGGACCAGTTGTTCAGTAATCGTCTCAATAAAATTATGAGAACAAAGTTGAATATTGCATGATAAAATGCAGTAAGGTAACTATCGGCGCCACTATCGGTGTTCCGAGCACTGTTAATAAATTGCTGTTACATTGAAAATAGCGGTCATTTCTGGGCAACCTGTGTCAGAGGTTTGACCACGTGGTGACAATGACTATAATCCAGTGTCTCTTACTGATATATCGAAGGTATTTAATCCAGTGTCTCTTACTGATATATCAAAGGTATTTAATCCAGTGTCTCTTACTGATATATCAACAGCATTTAGTCCAGTGTATCTTACTGATATATCAAATGCTTTTAATCCAGTGTCTCTTACTGATATATCAACGGCATTTAATCCAGTGTCTCTTACTGATACATTAAGGGCATTTAGTCCAGTGTATCTTACTGATATATCAAATGCAATTAATCCAGTATCTCTTACTGATACTTCAAATGCATTTAATCCAGTGTATGTTTTAACTGATATATCAAATGTATTTAATCCAGTGTCTCTTACTGATATATCAAAGGTATTTAATGCATTGTCTCTTACTGATATATCCAAGGTATTTAATCCAGTGTCTCTTACTGATATATTAAAGGCTTTGGGTGACTCAAGGCCAGGAAATCTAATCATTAATCAATGTAAATGTTAGTTTTATCACGGTTAGTGAATTTGACTGATTTAAATTTAGATACGGGAGCAAAGTTCATAAATAGATTATGCATGACTACATTTAATTTAATAAATAATAATGCTATTCATACAGCGCCAATCCCCATAGCATATACTGCTTAAGGCGCTTTAACAATTATTAGTCAAGACATTAGTTAACTTGTTGAACCTACACAATCGTAGGAACAAGAGGCAACGGTACAACCACGAGCATGATACCCTAACAACTACACTAGGCTATCTCAACTTCTCAAAGTGTATACTATATAATATATTGTTGAAAGATTCCATATCTCCCTTATTTGTAGACTAAAGAAGAAAGACAGTCCTAGTATCTCTAGCCCCGAGATACGGCGAGCATCACATGGAGGTATAGGACATGGTGAGTGATACTTGTATCTGATTGGTCAGCATCAGTCCTGCTCAGCATGCCGGACCGAACTGAAAAAAGGGCTTATATGAAATCATAGTAGTTGGGGCATAATTCACAGATTGTGAGGCTTTTCGTTTGCTAAATTAAGAGGTATGACGTCATCATAGTACATTGCCCGGCCCTCTCGAACAATCGTCTAGCATTTCTTAGTTCGGATTTGTGGATGTATACACGTGTGGACGTATGCATGTGTACGTATCATTATGTGATACTTAGTTCGTAAGGACGGTGACTGCTCTATAGTCCGACAGCTGTAGTGTTATGGTATAGGATTTAGGGTTATGGCTGGGATTAGCGTTGTCGGAACGTGGAGCTGTCGGAACATAGAGCTGTAACCGTAAGCAAAATATCTCAAAAGAGAGTACCTAGAGAGAAGAGAGTACCTAGATATATATCTGGATCATTTAAAAAATAGTATATATATTTTTTATTTGTTTTAACTCGCCCACCGGGCAACCCAGAGAAGCTTCCTGGGTTGCCCGCAGCGCTCCTGGGTTGCATTTGGCGACGGGCGAGTGCTTATTTCGCCCGATGTGATGATTATATTCCAGTGGCTCCGACTGGTATATCAAAGGCTCATATAACCAACCGCTGCTTTGACCTAGGCCAAGAAACCTGGTCATTCAATTTAATACTCATTTCGCATGACTTTTCGGCCAATCAGATTACTGCATTTTAAATAAGTGTTTATTTATATAATATAATGAAGAGGGTTTATACTGATAAGGGAAATCTTTGCCATCAAGGAATTGTACTTTTGCATAGTAGAGGCCTTGGCGGTCATGGAAAGGAACCAACCTGCTTTGAAAAGTCATTTTATTATGAATAAAACTTAATATATCCACGATATGTTTTAATTTATAAATCAAGTAGCCCAAGATCACCCGCAATATGATAATTTTTGGCAAGTGGAACATGTTTCTAAATGTGACAAAAGCAAGGTATTATTATTAAACCAGTGCTGTGTGCAAGTGGTTACAGTTGATGGCTTTAGAAGCTATGAACCTCAGTAATTGGGACGAACTAGGGTTTTCATCCCGGGTCGGAACATGGTAGTTTGATTTTTATCTGAGAGTACTCACGGATTTCCTATGCGAACGTCTTTCATAAAATTAAACCAAACCAAATTTAACTTTTAATTTTATTAATTGAATGACCAGCCAACGTGAAGTTGTAGATTATAGGTCTTTAGACGTCACCCACTTCAGTGATCGGTTAGCCTGGTAAAATGAAATAGCCATTCCAGGCTGATAAGCTTATCATAGTATTGTGATCTCATAATAACAATCTAGTATTTGTTGATGCCACAGTAACAACTTATTGTTTTGTTGATGCCTTAGTAACCACCTGGTGTGTTGTTGATGTCATTGGAAGAACCTGTTTTGTTATTGTCATGATAATAACCTATTGTCATAATAGCAACCTATTTTGTTTTACAGAAGCGAGGAGATCTCTGGATACTACTAGTCCAGCTCGTAAAGGAACTGCTGCTTCACCATCAGAGAGAAAGACATCGGCAGAGCTATTATCCCGCAAGGAATCGGCAGGATCTATTCCCCATCCAAGGTTAACAAAAGCAATGGTACTACGCAAAGCTGCAAATAACAACTCATCGCTGTCTCCAAAACTGTGAGCATTTCATTTAAATGAGTCATCAAATACTGTTTTGAAGTTCAATTTATATAAGGATATTTATTAAGAATATTATTTGTATGGATAATTAAGTTCAATTATGCAACCACCGACTATCCATTATTACAAATAATACTGTATTCTGATTGGCTAATATTGTATCACATGTTATCCCATTAATTCTGAAACAGTAGATTGCTTTGCTCTTATTTCGTGTGGTGCAGTTGCTGCACCAAATGTGACCAATTGCTGCAACTTACCATTGCTTGTTCAATACCAGCAAGGTGAACATGCTACACCGTTTCATATCTGAGCTGACCACTGCTTGTTCAATACCAGCAAGGTGAACATGCTGCACCGTTTCATATCTGAGCTGACCACTGCTTGTTCAATACTAGCAAGGTGAACATGCTGCACCGTTTCATATCTGAGCGTCTCAGTTTGTCTGACCGTCTAAGTTTGTAATATCATTGTCAACGTGGTACGACAGAAGAAAAGTTACTTCAGGAACGAAAATCAGACAAAATACCTTTACGGTTCAAGTTTTTACTCAAATTTACGTTTATGGAATAGGAAGTAAACGACAATTTGCTGAATTCCCAATATTGCGAGAGCAACAAAACTAAAGTTAGTGCATTGAGACACACAATTAGCATCTATTTGGTGTAAATATATATTATGTAAACAGGAAGGGCGGAAGCCGATAAGATTGCCTTTAGGGATGCGCTGTAGAGAAGTATGGGTCAGGTGGATGAAGGTATCATGTTGTGTATTGATGGGGACTCTAACGCTCATGTTGGGCTAAGAGGGATTGGTGAAGAGGTGTGTGTAGGGAATTTTGGATGGGGTACAAGGAGCAGGGAGGGCAGGGAGTTGGTCGATTTATGCCTTTGTAATGGTATGGATCTGGCTGGTTCATTCTTCGAAAAGAGAGCCAGTCGCAAAATCGCGTACAGGAGTGACATGCACAAAACGGAGGTGGACTTGCTAGTGGTTAGGAAGGGGAAATTGTGGAGAGTTAACGATTGCAAGGTTTTAGTGGGGGAGCATGTTACCACGCAGCATAAGCCTCTCATATTTTCATATTTGTACTACTGTTACAAAGCGTAAGTTAGTGAGGGATGTGGGACAAAAAGTTATAAAATGGTGGTTATGTAAGGGTCAGGTGGCTGATGGGTATAAGGATTGGGTGACCTGTAGCTTTGCGAAGCTACATTAGCAGGTGGGTGGGGTAGAGTAAGAGTGGAGGCTCTTTAAACTAGCTTTTGTAGGTGGGGGGAAGAGACACTTTGTGGTAGGACTTCGGGCAAGCGGGGGGATCGTGAAAGAAAAGTCAGATGTGGTGGACGAAGGACGTAGAGATGAGAAGACGGTGGTTTGGAAGAAACTGGAAGAGATCAGGGATAGGCGATAGAACCGGAGTTAGCTTTACGTCACCTTTATGGGCAGAAAAAGAGGGCAGCTAGGAGAGCTGTAGAAAAGGCAAGATATGATATGGAAGATAAAATTTATAAGCAGCTGGATGATGATGGGGGAGGAAAATTATCTTTAAGATGGCATGGGACAGGAAGGAAGAGGACATAGATGTTAAGAGAGGCAGATTGGTTAGGGATCTGGATGGTAGGTTGGTCAATGATAAGGATGAGGTAATTACGGTGTGGGAGAAATACTTCAGGGAGCTGTACAATCAGGGAGGAGGTGCCAATCTGGACCTACCTAGCGCAGCGAGGGGTAATATTGAGGTGGAGGAAATCTCTGAATTTGAAGTTGATTGGGCCCTGAGAAGGATAAAGAAGGATAAGGCTATGGGTTTGGATTGGACGAAACGAGGGTAGAATTGTTTATTATTACAGGGGGAGATGGGAGTTAAGTGATTAGGGAGATTGCTCAACGTATGTTTGAGGGAGGGAAGTATTCGAAGGGACTGGGCAGACTAGCCTCATTGTGCCTATTTGGAAGCAAAAGGGGGATGTTCAGGACCCAGGAGGTACCGGGGTATCACCCTGGTGAGACAGATTTTAAGCTTCTGGAAATGATTTTTGATAGAAGAATTAAGACTAGAGTTGAAACGGAGATCGGGGAGGAACAGCAGGGGGTTCGGAGGTGAAGGGGGACAACTGATGGGCTGTTCTCACTTAGCTGGTGGAAAAGAAGCTGATTTGTTGGTTGTGTTTAACTGCTCATTTCTAACCTTCCGGTTTAATAGCGCCGTCCTCGGAATTGTTTCCTAGTCGAGGATCACTGGATTGTTGACC
>JAODAI010174967.1:0-10784 GCA_027575025.1 Scotoplanes globosa | reverse complement strand
CCTGATAAAT
This sequence comes from Scotoplanes globosa, assembly GCA_027575025.1. Lineage (NCBI taxonomy): Eukaryota > Metazoa > Echinodermata > Holothuroidea > Elasipodida > Elpidiidae > Scotoplanes > Scotoplanes globosa. The sequence goes on along the minus strand of JAODAI010174967.1, from coordinate 10,774 downwards.
GGCTTGTAAATACGTTTTCTCGAAAAGTTAAAGTCCGATAATGTTCAATCTTGGTATGAATGTTGACCACAATGTATACAAGAACTGTGTTATTTTTTATGGAGGTCAAAGGTCGTTTGAGGTCAAACACTGAACACGTGGTTTTAGTGTTTGACCTCAAATGATATTTGACCTCCACCAAAAATAACACAAGTATTGTATGCATGGAGGTCAACCTTCCTACCAAGTTTGAACATTATCGGACTATAACTTTCTTTTTGAGAAAACGTATTTGCAAGCCATTTATCAGGCTATACTGTACTTTTAGTTGTAAGGACCATACATCACAATAGTCTTGATAAAGACGTTTGTAAAAAAATTGGAGTTCTAAAATTGAAAACTTCAAACATCAATATATTGAGAATGGAATGACCGATTTGACTCTAGTTTGAAGTATTTTGTAGACAATTTTCTGCACTATAATATCAAGTAACATTATTTCCAAGGTGTATGTGTCCATTAAAGTTTTCTTTGGCATTTCAGCTGTTTGGCTGTGAATTCAGTTTACTTCGAGAGTGTATACATTGAGTATGAACTTGTAATGTATATACAAGGGCATGCTAGGCGTAGACTAGACCTATTCAATTAACCAATATATATATTGAGGTATATATCATCATATCATATACACCATCGCCCAACATCGAATTTACAGGAAGCTATAAGCAAAATTATTTTTAGTTCATTGTCGATCCTTTTTAATTTTAGTTCTCAATAGAGGAGGTTGATATTTCAATCCAGTTTTGGTTTTGCTTGTATTGCTTAACCGTAGCATTTTTTCCCGATAAATAGAGGGCATGTAGAAATGAGACAAAACTGTTCAATATGATAAACATAAACATTGGCCTATGTATAAAACATATCTACTAAGTTAATATTGTACAATACAACTATTACATGGCATTACTTAAATATAGCATTGGCATGACAAAATATGTTAAAATTCAGATTCAGATATATCCTCTGAATCGTGACGTATTATGGTGGATTGATGTATAATATTTAGGATACAAAGGATATCACCGCCCAATGAAACAAACCATTTTTCCACTTCTCCAGGCTAAGATGTCTATGCATATATAATATGTATAAACAATCTGCCACAACAAATATTTAATTTAGAAAAGCAGAACATCTTTGGTATGAATTAAATTTCTAAGAAATTACATTAAAAATCTGATAAGAAATATAATTTTATTCAGAATAGCAAAAATGCATGTATTCCATTATGCTTATAGAAACCCTTCATATATGGATTAAATTAATGTGACGTATGTGGTGGATTGATATTATATATATATATATATGTTGTTTGTTATATATGTATGTGTGTATATTTATATATGATATTTATATGTATATATATATATGAAGTTGTTTTAACGTCTTGCACTCCCTCTTGCGGGGCTTAGACGGTTCCTTACTAACGCAATGCCTTTTTCTGAAGCGGTTGCAGCTCTTATAGTTATATATATATATATATATCGCTCAAAATATGTATTATAAATACACAAAGTTAATTATAAGTGTGCTATTACAATTTGAATATGCCAGTGACACACATTTGTGTATTCATGAAATATGTTATAAATTAACTTTGTATTAAAATATATACCTTAGAAATAGACCTTATGAAAATTAAATTCTTCAAATGGAAAACTATATCAATCACATCACCCCAAATTACAATGTCTTATAAAATTGACATACCTATTGGAAGCTAAATGGTGGAAATAATACCACACTTTATTATTTATTTGTAAATCTCTGTTAATCAAATAGGATGTATGTGTATGTGTAGTTGTAGTTTTTCATTTTGTATTCCTATTTTAAGCTAAATTCATAGCCAAAACATTTGATATAAGTACCTTAATTATTACAATTTCTAATTTAGTTCGAATACTCTATAAGGGTGCATGCCTCCATGTATAATAAGTCACAAAGCGGTGAGCTTGTTCATGAATATTATCTGCAAATAATGTTATATTGTTTGTAACGGTAAATGCGTTTCACATCTTTTAATGCGATATATTTCAAGCACGATTTTCGTTCTTAAATATTTTCTAGTGTAATATATTTCTATATATATATATATATACATTTGTTTAAGATTATCCTTTCTTTGGGCAATAATTATATCATGAAGTTTACAGTATAGGCCTATGTGTATATGTTAATAATAGGATCAGATCAATAAATTGCTACTTGTTATAAAGCTATTAAGTCCAATACATATCACTGTCAATTGCACTTAATCTTTTGATAACGAAAGTTAATCACAAATATTACTTTTATAAAGCGAATTTCCTTATGATTTCTTATCTAATTGCACATGACCCTGTGTTTTTTTAATAATCACACAGCTATTAGATGATTTTGTAAATCACTCTGATTAAATCTACAATTAAATCCCATTCTATATATAGTATGACTAGTTCACATAGTGAATAGAGCATTGGACTTACAGTCACTTGGTACGACATTCGATTACGACGGTGATAACTATTCCAATGGCTTTAAATAACGAAGGCTTTAAGTGGCTCTTGTAACCTCGTAGTTCAATAGAGCCAGGAAACTTATCCAATCAATATCAGCTTATTTAACATCACATAGGTGGTGTAAAAGCGTCACTACTCAAATATTCCCAGTTACATTGTGCAGCTCACCTAACGTCGAATGGATGGTGCAAAAGAGTCATAACTCCACCATTCCCAGTTAGCTGTTTCTTTGGGACGGGTCTTACGATATTATTGGAAGGATACATTGACGGTGAGATGAGTGGCGAATTAGGGGCGATTCCACCCGTGTATAAGTTACGCTTCAATCCGAATAGGTCACTACCAAATGGAGTGCCACCGAAACATAGTGACGATGATGGTGGCTGGGGACGGATAAACATATCGGAAAGCGCTTGGTGATTTAACGGAGTTGGTGGTTCGAAAACTGACCTTAATGGATCGTGACCCATATACAGGGGTCTATGGTTTGTGTATGCCAATCGATGATCCCACGGTGGATCAAATGACGTCATTAATCGACGGTCCCATTGTGGGTCCAAGTGGGTCGTGCCAAAGTCATAGGGTGCATGAAACCTTGGTTCTCTGGCTGATAAATCGTCGTGTTGATTTTGACAGTACATCAGAACACACGGAAAACTAGGACATGCTTTTTGTGGTAGGCCTACATTCCCTTGTGAAGAAAACGCTGCCAGGGACCGGCTAGCGCTCTCCCGTTCGAGTGAATTCAGCCGAAGAATCTCCAGCTTCTCCGATGCAGATAAATTGGAACCAAGAAAATCCTTAACGTAATTGCCGAATGTCAATGATCGCCGAGGGGTAATTGGTTCGAACGCTGTTTTACGAGGCGGTGTATTCGATACCCCAAGCCTTGTACGAGGGGTCTCGGGCTTTCCCGGTTCTACCCGTGGTCTTGCACGAGGGGTCTCGGGCTTTCCCGGTTCTTGCCAAAACGAAGCTGGCAAACGCCTTTTCCGAAGTGGAAGAGAATTCTGAGCCTTCAAGTCTTTTGCCATGGATTCTTTTGAGTTTAAATATAATGACGTAGGACTTACTTTACCCTCTTTCGTAATACTATCATGGCATTTTATGGGTATACTATTGAATGAAGATCCATACAATCGTTTGGACTTACTCACATCCGGCGTTATTACATTTGAATTATCGTCACCGTTAGAAGCATCTTTCCCAACATATGTTGTAGGCCTACTTGTATTGTCCACACATCCTTTATCAAAACAAGAAGTTATCCGATCTTTTGGAGGTGGTTTCAATTTGTTAACATTCAATGGTTCCACTTTCAACACCTTCAAAGGATTTGTCGATATGGTATCTCGATTACTAAAGTACGATACAATAGGCTTCCGTTTACGATGAATGGCATTTGGACTTGTTGATAGTCTTGGTAAATGTGTAGAATTACTTACAGATTTCGATAGTCTTGTCTCCTCCGCATCATATGAGGATTCATCCATTGCTGTTTGTATATCATGTGACGCTGAGTTTACGAATTGTATTAGAGTTCTGGCATCACCAACATGACCACTAACAGGTGCACACTTCGTCTTACCGGACGGAAGATCCTGGTTAATTCCTCTATCACAACTTGAACTGACCGTTGTGGCTTCTTTAGTTGATATACATTCTACATTTATATCAGAAGATGTAGATACACCAGAAGCAATTAATTTAAGCAAATCACTCGAGTCATTATTATCTTCGATACAACTTGTCAGAATTGTCTCCTTGTGGAAAACGTGATGATCTGTGCAATTTCCTTCACATTCGTTCAACACATTCCTCGAGATATCGTCCGGCTTACTATAATTTGTGATACATTCATTCCTATCACTAACGTCATGTCTGACGTCGAGTTTAGTCCCATGATCTATATTAACATGATCACCACCAATCCTACTAAAAAACACATCATTACTAGCAACGATACCGACTTCATCAAGTATATATGTACCATTAGGCTCAGGAGTAGAGTCTACGATGGGTTCTGTGCTATGTTTCTGTGTCATGTCTCAATACCAACCAGTCGCCTCTTATTTTCTTTAACTATCATCGCCAAGCCGCTCCAGCTGGGAATACAACATGGTTCATGTCTGTTTTGGCGTATACCTCCGTTGGCCCTGCTTATACATACAGGACACCACGCCGCAGGTATTCCAATAACTCGTCAACGAAACGTCATCCAGACGTGATATATGAAGTTATGTCGCACGACATCGTATAAAACTAATTAACCCTTCATCTAATTCATCATCACCAACATGAACAAAGGACGGGAAGTGGTGAAAAGCATCCACATAATACATATCGTTATTATAACCACAGTGTTCAGATTGCAATAACGAATATATCCAACCAGGTATCAGACAGAACTTGACTGCCGAATAACAGTCACGATGACATCTAGACTACAAAAACATTTCGGTGTCATATTAAAACTTTCTGAGAGTATTTTGCTGTCCAATTATTCCAGTGCAAAAATGACAAATGTTCTCAAATGGCATAGAGCTAGCCTGCCATAGAACTATAATTATATCCCACTACGATCGAGTCTACCATCCGGCTAATAGTAATAATTATGGTAATATAAAAGTTATCGATGGCCTACTCAACTAAACTTAATTGATATTGAACAAGATCTTACTCTAACGTGGCGCTATTCCGTTTGGTTCATTAGCGCCACTGATTGACAACAATTGGAAGAGTGGCGTGCTTCTTCAATGTACTGGTTCTATTATTATTCCACACCGTGTGGGGGATAACTATGATGCGACCATGACAACTACGAGCTCCATGAGCAGACGGTCACGGGGATTTTGATGATTTGTCTCTATTATTGAACACTCTTCGTAATGTCTTAGTCGTCTGTCCGTTAAAAGAGAAGCAGCGAAATATTCGTTACGCTATATACGTATTGGAGTGATTGACTTTATATCCCTTTAAAAAGAAACTTGTGTCATTATATCAGTATGCCCCGATGTATAGGAGTAGCATGGCACCAGCTTTCTCAAATTGGGGGTTCAGGAGAAAGGTGATGAATCCTATTTAACTAAGTGGTGCATGGGTTTCTTGGTGGAAAGTGGGGGACGACTCAATGTGTAAGAGTCCCCTTTAAAGAGTTACCACTGATGGTGTTGTTATTTTAATTAACGTGATAGCGCGGATGTATGGGGAGGGGGGGATTCATTGGACTGTTACTGAATTAAAGTAAATAAACTTATAATTTATTTTGTGTTTATCAATAATGAGGAAGTGTACTCTCGGCAAGCGCAATAAAGTTGTTAGTGTAGGCCTATACTTCCTTTGACAATTGAGTCTTAATGTTTTATGTAGAAATATTTATAATATTGAGAAAACAAGAGTAATAATTAAATAGGGTTGCAAAATCCAATTAATGTTATAATTTTGTATTACTGTACCTAATTACTTAAGCAATATTCAGGTTTTAGCATTTTTTTTAAGAAAGCCTATATTAAGCTTTTCAAACAAAAAATGACATAGCTTCTGTTAACTTAAGAAAATCAAGCCGGGAATTTGTTGTAAGAAATGATTAATCTATTCATTATTGAAATTGTTGTTAACGAAATGTACATTTTGACTACTACTACCACAGCCACAAATGCGATATGGCATATTGCAACTGAGTTGTGACATTGTTGGTGGGTGGGGTGGGCGAAATTACCCAATCTGCAGGGACGGTGGGTTCCCCCTGTATATAGGTATAGACGCCATTGGTAGTGTGGTAATTTTAATTAACATGATATTGTGGATGTAGGGAGGGGGTTTGTGGTTCATTGGACTGTTATGAAACAAAAATATTTTTTGGGTATTTATCAATAATTAGGAAGTGTACTCTCGATAAGCCCAATAAGATTATTAGTGTAGGCCTACCTCATTTTGACAATTGCCTCAATATTTGTTTATAAATGTCTATATATGGTAATGGGAAAACAAAAGTAAGTAATATTGGGTCGACAAATCCAACGAAATGTTATATATAGTTTTGAATTACTGGTTTATTTATATAATATGCAAGATTTAGCGAGTTTTCAGGAAAGAGATATTTTTTTCTAATTCAAACTAAGAATGACATAGGCTTCTGTAAATGAAGAAAGTCACTTTGTACAAATGATGAATGTATTCGTTATTGAAAATATTGTTAACGAAAATGTACATTTCGATTACAATAGTTGCCAAAAATGTGAAATTACATTGATATATACGGTAATTAAATGACGTTAATTAATTACTTGTATTTGGATACAGAAGGGGTATCATAATGACCAAAATGACCCAATGACCCAAATGACCGAGTCTATACCATACTATTTGTATACAGTAATAACATGTAATTCCCCAATCTGGACCCATCACCTACTTATATATGTCAGGAATGCCGAAATATGAACTGCTATACATGCGTTAATAATAAATCCATGCAATATATTGTCTCCAACTATGTGTACGTATAGAAGTGCTACACCACTCTCAAAATATGAGGGAGGGGGAACTTGCTAATATACACAATGACGTAACGAGGGTCGAAAACGTCCGGACTCCGGAGCAAGATTATCGATGGCGCCCTTGAAAATCGATTCTTTAAGTATTATATGATAATTGTGTGATGGCGAAGCCCGAACCAGAGAACGCCGAATGTTCTAATTAGGCACTGGTCGTAAACCACCTAAGCAGGGATATCGCGAGGAGTACCAGAAAAAGAGTTTCCAAACACACAATAGATGGCAATGAATAAAACTTTTAGGCCCTCTTTAGTTGAGAAAAAGCCTAAATATTCGGACCAACTCTGGTAATCCCCCACTATAAGACTTGATCCCCTCCACTGACTTCCTGATATTTAAAAAAATGTAATCATTCCATCGTACTAGGGTGAGTGATGTAATGGAATCGGTCTCCCTTCCCGTTTGACACAAATCTTAATGCACTGAGGAGTCTGGGGTTTAAATGCGAAATGGTGCCATTATTTTCCGTTTTCAGTGGACTTGTAGGCTCCTATATACTTATTTTACATTTTTCTTCTGCGTCCAATACAGTATACACGGTTTTGAATACAAAGGGCCTAAATGCGCTTTGGTGCTATAATTTTTATGTTTTACAAGTATTTTGTTCATTATTTTTTCTTTCGATTTAGTACTTATTTTGGTCTAAGAATGGGCAAGACGTTATCGGAGAAAGGTATACTATAATTGAAAGTGATCACCATAAGATAAGAAGTGATAAATTATTAATCAGTTAAAATATGGGCTACTACTCTCGTGATGTCAATTTGTATTATAATTCGATATATTACAATTAAGTGCAAACATTTTAACAAGCAGTCTTCATACAAATTACTTAATCATCAACTTCATTCATTGTAGTAATAACTTTGAATTAACTTGTACTGCGATCACATACACATGGTTGCATAGCCTTTCCTGTACATGTGTTTAGCCTTTCGTTCCTGCGCTATACATATATTATTCCAACCATGCCGACATTGATGAATATATAATTAATACACATGCACTCAGGGACATGCACAATAATATAATGGGTGGCGATGTTGCTCTTTATATTAACGAAACACTCAATTATACAGCTAGGGATGATCAATAGTCACATATTAATGAAATATGTGATGATTTTATCGGAAGTGATATATAGTCGTTCAAAAAAATGTTATCTTTGTAGTAATGTATCTCTCTCTCTACCTCATGTATCCCTAACAAGGGGGAGGAAGAATGCACTAACTAACTGCAGCATCATTGGCCAAAGCTCTCCAACTCCTCCTACTCCTAGTTCTGGCCCTCCAATCGCCAACCCCATCAGCCCTCTTAAAATCCCTCTCAACACAGTCCTTCCATCGGCATACTTCCACGTGCGACATCGCCCTTTTCGGGAGACGCCCATCGTCCATGCGCTCCACCTGCCCAGCCCACCTCAATCACCCCCTTATCACCCTTTGTTTAAGACTCCTAGGCATCCCAATCTCCTCCCTTTTATCATCCAACCTTCTTCTTTCCGCCCGCTTAAAGACCTGAAGACAAATTAGACCACTCATGCCATAGGAGAGCTGCACACAAAAATGAAGCATACACAGATACACAGGGCCGACAGGTTGCACGCATTCTTGTATCATTCTTGCATCCATGTATGCTTCATTTCTACAGTGTCTAGGTTTCTTTATAATGTTGCTGCTTCCCCCATCAATTCCCCCTGGGACAATTCCTCATGCCATGAAATTGCTGTTAGAACTGCATTCCCTGAACAGGCCAGATGCTGGTATAGCGACAGCGTGACACAGTGACCTTGCAGGTACCACGTTATCAATCTTACGACTCCCTGGCTATAGTCCTGCTGCTGGTATGGGGGGGGGGGGGTAAAGTTCATGCCTTCATGACTATAGTAGATTATAGGTTTACTGGTAAGGGGATTATTATATGTCATGCATCCTATCCAATAAGCAATTACATTTAGCACTGGCCTGTGAAAGACAATTTATTTGCTAATGGTCATAATCATGTCCTGCTCTCCAGATTCCCCAGATAATTTACCCCTATTCAAATTCCCCCAACAAAGTAAAACATTTCCCTCCAACAGCGCCAAGATGTATGAGGAGAAACCGTCCGTTGGGAATATAATCGGGGATATCATAATGGGGGAAATTGACGTGGGAAAGTCGTCATAATGTCGTCATAATGTTGACAAAGCATTGCTTTATGAAGAGACGTTCACACTAGGTCACAATCACTGTTAACCTTTGAAATCCACATATTTTTCTGCAGTGTAGGTGCTAAGTGCCCCCTCTCCCCCTCCCTCCTATTTTTACCCAGACTGCGGTTATGTGACGATGACTTTGTGCAATCAACCCCACCGACCACGCAACCCCCACCCACCAGGACACACAGTAACATAAACAGAGGGAAATAAAAAGGGGTGAGGGACAAGGGTGACCGTAACAGTTAACCCTGGTCACTCACCCCCTTCCACAATGAAGAAAACAAGAATATGTACCCTTGTCCCTCACCCCCTTCCACAATGAAGGAAACAAGAATCTGTTCCTATGCGCTATATGGAGTTCGGAAAGCGCGCGCCCCGCCGTGCAATCAACCCCCACCGACCATGCAACCCCCACCCACCAGGACACACAGTAACATAAACAGAGGGAATTCAATTATAATTTTTGACAAGTAGCCATGCCATGATCAATTTATGAAGTATAGAAGAGTTATTTGGGACACTTTTGCCTAAGTTTATTCCGATACCAAATTAGTTAATTTATACATAAATTGAACGTTGTCAAGTTATGGCAGATTGAATACGAGCTCACCATCGGCATATCACTCCAGCCTATTTTCACAGACATTGTTATGCCTAAGTCCAACATTGTAATAGATGTACCCTTTTCGCGAACTGAATTCCACGATGATGTATGTCGAACAACTTGAAAAATCTCAATGCAAACCGGACTGAAGTTGGGAATCATTAGTTCTGAAATTTTGTGATACGTCGTTTGAGACCGGTTTGAAGCTCACAGGGAGTGAACTGAACGCACAAATTCGGACATATTAGGCAATGTACGCTCGTCGCGTCATGGGGCAGTTTTTTCAAGTCACATATATGGCATTGAGAGAGTTAACCACTGTATACCACAGCCACAAAACATAGTTGCAAAAGTTGAAAGATAGAAATTACACAGTACCGTTCATAGTACAGGCGATAGTTAAAAGGGGCTGTACCACAGTCATAAAAGTTTTATATCAAGCGATAATCGAGGTACCACACTTCCTATCTATCCAATCGCATTCAGCTGTGCCATTACATGACTTTCAGTGAGCATAAACATGGTTTCGATTAGGAATTTAGGATTTGATCGGGATTCCGAATAAAAGCATGGGATACAGGGTCTTCAAGCAACAGGTAAACATAGTTCGCTAGTCCACCCATATTGTGTCAATGTAAAATGTGGACACAGTGCGTCTATTAATTTACTGTGTGTCTATTAATTTACTGTAGTATGATAATCCAAGTAGGCCACACTGTGCAGTGTCTCACACACACATTATATGCACTGTCACCCCACACAAAACTGTATTGGAGAGATATGCCAGTAGCGTGGGTATATTCTGTTTCTGTAGAATACTGAACTGGACTCATAACTTGAGTATAGCGTTCAGGATACACTACGGTATCAGATGTGA
>JAODAI010174856.1:0-10785 GCA_027575025.1 Scotoplanes globosa | reverse complement strand
TAATATTGGTATTATATAGATAGATAATGAGTCACAACTGACCCACATTACTCCTGGATATTTATGTACACATTTAATTAATTGCCATTGGTCTAAGGATTATGTTATGTAGAGTTACCACTAGCACATGTCAGAAATTAGTTACGTTATTTGTTTAAAACTTTATCATGCTGGGGCCCCGTATTCACAAGAGTTGCGTAGGAAAGTTTGTACGCCCCAAATCCTACGAAGTATGTACGCAAATACTTAAGTGTTGTTCACTAAACCATTGTACGAAGCTCGTAATGTATGCAGTGTAGGCATACCAAAGAATTTAAAAAGTGAGTCATTTATCTAGCCAAGACTCCTTCTTTGCCACTTTCTTTAGGGAGGCTTCAAATCATTGGCTAATGTCCTAATTCATTGCATAAATAAAATAATGATTCTTTTGTTAATAATTCCTTAGAAATAGCATCTGTCACGCACTATTGCTTTTCCTGAAAAGATGTGGACAATTTTGAAAGGAAAAGTAATGTTTCACAACACTGTATGTACAAGTATGCAGTGAGTCTGTGCATTGAAGTAAATCACACTAGTAGCGTAAAACTCATATTTTTGAAAGTTCCGTATAATGTGCTACAACTGGATTTGGCATATCTTGAAATGCTCCATCTATCTTGAGACCGGTAAATGTTATAACACCCAAATCGACGTTAGGCCAGCCGTTGGGTTTGCGTAATGCTACGAAACAAAATTAGGAATAAAATACTTTCGGGAATACGACGGAAGGAAAATTATGTTGCGTAAGTGGAATTACGCCAATGCAAGCTTCGTGAATATAGCTCGTGGCTTCATTGGGAGATACATACCGTTGTACACTGGGTTGTAAGGTCATAAGTTATTTAGACATGTAATGTTGTGACATGTTTTATCATAATTTCCCTAAAGAATTTCAGATCATGTTGCACACAAAACTTGTTGATTATGAAATGAACATTATTACCACCCCTCAACAATATGTAAATTAGCTCATTAATATGCAAATTAGATGAAGAAAATCATAAAAAAATCTTTTTAGGCTATTCGCTTCTATATGCACCTTTAATGCACCCAACTTCCCGCAGCAATATTCTCACCTTGCATTGCATCTACTGTACGTTATTATGAATAGGCCTAGCCTATCACGCAACTATAAGTCATCATATCATCACTTGAGATGTCAGCAGAAGAGTCATTCATATTATCTGGTCCTCACATTAATTGGAATGAATGAATGAATATGTTTCCTGGCCCTTTTCAACGCAGTGGTTATATGAGCCACCCGAAGCCTTTATATACCAGTTAGAGCCACTGGAATATAATCATCATCACTCCGGATTCAAACTCCTGACGCTGGACTATTAGCAGCCATTTAAAAAATAAAGAAATTCCATGCCCAAATACTCCGAAAATGTTAATACAAACACACAGCAAAATGAAGCTTGAGTTGTTATTTGAATATTGTTTTTGTATTTGCATCAGTTCTGCGAAGTTTGATGAATGCTGCACTGATTAATTTGGCTCTGAAGTTGGCTTATTTATGACAATTGTCGCCTACAGCGGGACAGTGAACATTATCTGGGGTGACAATTTACGCCTACAGTATGACAAGGGTTAAATACAGAATTAATTTAATTTGTTTATAAAACTCAGAGAAAAGTAAGACTCCTTATTAAAGTTACTCACCCTCTTTTCAACTGGGACCTGGTTCAGATATCTGATAGAATCTTTACCCAGGAAATCAAACTCTACAACATATTCCTTGCCGTTGATCTCTTCATATAGTGTAGTATGTTCCACTCTTAATGAGCAACAACCCACAGTATCAGCTGTCTCACCCTCCTCCTTCTCATTACCAGCCCTCAGAGCCAGCTGAAATTATGAAAATAAACAAAAATATTACATGAATAACTTCCACACTCCCATTCTTACCAGCCCTCTGAGCTAACTGAAATGATGAAAATAAACAAATATATTACATGAATAACATCCATACTCTACTTATTACCAGCCTTCAGAGCTAACTGAAAGGATGAAAACAAACAAATATATTACATGAATAACATCCATACTCTACTTATTACCAGCCTTCAGAGCTAATTGAAACGATGAAAACAAACAAATATATTACATGAATAACATACTCCCCTTATTATAACCAGCCCTCAGAGCCAACTAAAACGACGAAAAGAAATAAATATGATATACATATAGTAAACAATATTATATACATACCTTGTCAATGAAATAAAGTGCTACCGCCCTCTGTCGTACCATCATCTCTTTACTCTTCCAATCCAGTCTGTAGCCTTCTCGGATTCGACCAACACATTTCTTCAGTTTTCTGGCAATTTCATATTTCATCCAGTCCTTCTCACCCTAAGAGATAGATAATATGATTCAAAACTGTTAACCCTTAACATACTAAGGTTATCTGAGTGCATTGTGATTCACTGTACTGCTAACCATTACCATAAGGTCTGGTGAGGACATCACGATTCAATACTGTTAACCCTTATCATACCAAGGTCTGGTGAGGGCATCACGATTCAATAATGTTAACCCGTATCATACCAATGTCTGGTGAGGGCATCATTATTCAATATGATTAACGCTTATCATACCAAGGTCTTGTGAGGGTATCACGATTCAATACTGTTAACCAGTATCATACCAAGGTCTGGTGAGGGCATCACGATTCAAAGCTTTTAATCCGTATCATACCAAGGTCTGGTGAGGGAATCCCGATTCAAAGCTGTTAACTCTTATCATACTAAGTCATACTAAGGTCAGATCTGAGGGCATCATGATTATGTATATAACATACCTTTAGCCTAGAGCTTAGATTGAATGATATATTTGATATATCTCTGTATATGACATACCTTAAGCCTAGAGCTTGGATTGAGCATGATATATTTGATAGCTCCCTGTACATTCTCTGTCCATGAGCAGAGCCACGTGACAGAGCAATCATGGGTGACACTCTTCCATCGACGACCCTCTGGAGCGTCTGGGATATGACTATCTCTGAGGTAGAAAACAATACACAAAGATAGAGAACAATTAAATTACAGATCAGTCAAAACAACACACAGAGATAATTAGAGATAGCAACAATACGATTACAGATAAACAGGGGATCCGTCAAAACAACCCACAGAGATAAAGACAGAGTTACAATAAGATTATAGATAAAACAGGGGATCAGTCAAAACAACCCACAGAGATAAAGACAGTTACAATAAGATTCCAGATAAAACAGGGGATCAGTCAAAACAACCCACAGAGATAAAGACAGAGTTACAATAAGATTATAGATAAAACAGGGGATCAGTCAAAACAATCCACAGAGATAAAGACAGAGTTACAATAAGATTATAGATAAAACAGGGGATCAGTCAAACAACCCACAGAGATAAAGACAGAGTAACAATAAGATTCCAGATAAAACAGGGGATCAGTCAAAACAACACACAGACATAAAGACAGAGTAACAATAAGATTCCAGATAAAACAGGGGATCAGTCAAAACAACCCACAGAGATAAAGACAGAGTAACAATAAGATTCCAGATAACACAGAGGATCAGTCAAAACAACCCACAGAGATAAAGACAGAGTTACAATAAGATTCCAGATAAAACAGGGGATCAGTCAAAACAACCCACAGAGATAAAGACAAGTTACAATAAGATTACAGATAAAACAGGGGTTTAGTCAAAACAACCCCCATAGATAAAGACAGAGTAACAATAAGATTACAGATAAAACAGGGGATCAGTCAAAACAACCCACATAAATAAAGACAGTAACAATAAGATTACAGATAAAACAGGGGATCAGTCAAACAACACACAGAGATAAAGACAAGTTACAATAAGATTACAGATAAAACAGGGGATCAGTCAAAACAACACACAGAGATAAAGACAGAGTAACAATAAGATTCCAGATAAAACAGGGGATCAGTCAAAACAACCCACATAGATAAAGACAGTAACAATAAAATTACAGATAAAACAGGGGATTACTCAAAACAACACAGAGTAAAAACAAAAAATGTTGATCGTAACTACACTGTTTATGAGTTTTATCTTGTTTCTACGCCGTTAATTTGAATACAATCGTGGAAAGTTCTTGCCACGGCGGTCACAAATAATCAGTAATATGGTTAATAATACAACCAAGTAGGACGGTATGGAATACGCCCATCGCCAAGTCAATTATTAAATATCAAAAGTTTACTAGTTAGTGGTATGCTGTAGCCTACATTATGTAACAATTTCTAATTTCAATACTTTATACCAACTTACACTACTTTCAATTGATAATATCGTCAATTAACCCTTCAGGTCGGTTTGACTAGGTGGAATTCCATAAATCTTCACAAAACAGATTCTTATGATAATCACAAAACTCTAATCTATTGGAATGGTGTGACATTCAGTGTATGTTTATGTTGAACATTCCAACAAATTTTAGGGTTGAAAGTTGGTTAGTTCAAAATTGACTGATTTTAGTGGATACGTGGACTTATTTGTTACAATTAATAGTGACATGTGTTGTTATGACTTACTTGTTACAATTAATAGGGACATATGTTGTTATGACTTACTTGCTACAATTAATAGTGACATATGTTGTTATGACTTACTTGTGCAATTAATAGTGACATGTGTTGTTATGACTTACTTGTTACAATTAATAGTGACATGTGTTGTTATGACTTAGTTGTTACAATTAATAATGACATATGTTGTTATGACTTAGTTGTTACAATTAATAGTGACATGTGTTGTTATGACTTACTTGCTGCAATTAATAGTGACCTGTTCTGGAAACATTCTCTTCTTGAAAGTGCCCATCTTTGGATGATCTCCTCGTCCTCGGAATAAACCCGGGGGTTCAATCCTAAAGTTACCAATCTTTTCACGATGTCCGTCTATGATACAGAATCCATACTCTTCAACAATCTCCTCATTCTTCTTCTTCAATTCCTACAAGAAAACAGGGAGAGCAGCAAATAAATAGAAATAACAAATTGAGGTCTATCCCCATAATTTTTAATATACCGTGTTTACAAAGCACAGCTCAATATTTTCAGTGTTTGAACTTCATTGACCTCAAATGACCTGCGACCTACACCAAACTTACCACAAGTCTTGTACGCATTGGGGTCAAAATACATACTAAGTTTGAACTTTGTCAGACTTTAACTTTGTTAGACAACGTATTTACAAGCCATATACCAGGCTGTATTTCAAGTACATTGGGCCAGCTGTGACGTCACTTTAGTCTTGACAAAGACGTTTTTTAATACATTGGGTCAGCTGTTTTTTTAATAAAATAGCGTTTTGTAAATGCCAACTTCAAACCTTATTAACTCGAGAATGGATTGACCTAATTAACTCCTGTTATGAACTGCTCTATGAAATCAGCTAACATTATTTACAAACTTGGTGAGCCCTTTACTACAAACTCAAATTATTTCATTTCATGGATTTTTCTATGACGCTTAATGTGTTTCAAATGTAAAGTGGGACACCAAAGTTGAAATTGCAATTATTTATTTTTTTGCTCTAATGTTACCATTTTTTTATTTTCTGTGAGGCCATTCCCCATAATCTTGCATTTTTTTTATTTTTTCTTTATTTTTTGGGTGTTGTATGAAAGGTAAGTGTTCCGAATAACATTTATGCACAAAGTTATTTGAAAAAAGCACATATTACTATAAATCAAGCAACTTGGAAATCGATGTTTAGAAAAACAACTTTGGCGCCAAAATTGGCGGCGCTGGGAAGTACCTGGTGGAAAAAGAAGCCGGCATCGAGAGGGTTAATAGGTGAAACAACACACAGTGCCTATTGCCCTCAGACTTTTGTTTACATGCACTTTCAACAATATATAGTACATATTTTAATTTTTCCACATTCTTAATGTGGAAATGTGTTATCTGTAATATTTTATTCTTATATATTTGTGATCATGGGATTTTTTAGAGAAAAGTAAACCATTGCTCCAAGTAATTTTGAAAAAACCCCGCAATATCAGGTACAAATATTAACGCTATCCGGTCAATCATAAGACAGGATTCCTTCTACATCATTTAAATTCATGAATGTTTTGAAATAAATTAATGGTTGAATTGGTATTTGGGGTCAGCCTGTCGCTAAATTGTGAAAATAATGAAGAACATGCAGAAGCACTCTCAATGTCAAATACTTTCTGGAGTATACATACCATGAATTTGAAGCCTGGACTAGTTGTTGCCTACTCTGTTTGTCAACGTATATATCTATGTAAATAACTAAAGGTTATCAGTGTTTACATACCCTCTGATTCCATTTCAAAGTTTGACATTTATCAAGCCATTGTGACTTTGCTGTTACTCAATGGTCCGCCAGTCCCGTGTCCTGTGTGGTCCTATATCCTGTGTATATATGCCACAATCTTTGGTCTTGTCAGTCCTGTGTGGTCCTATATCCTGTGTATATATGTCACAATCTTTGGTCTTGTCAGTCCTGTGTGGTCCTACGTCCTGTGTATATATGCCACAATCTTTGGTCTTGTCAGTCCTGTGTTGTCCTATGTCCTGTGTATATATGCCACAATATTTGGTCTTGTCAGTCCTGTGTGGTCCTATATCCTGTGTATATATGCCACAATCTTTGGTCTTGTCAGTCCTGTGTGGTCCTATGTCCTGTGTATATATGCCACAATCTTTGGTCTTGTCAGTCCTGTGTTGTCTTACATCCTGTGTATATATGCTACAATCTTTGGTCTTGTCAGTCCTGTGTGGTCCTATGTCCTGTGTATATATACCACAATATTTGGTCCTGTCAGTCCTGTGTGGTCCTATGTCCTGTGTATATATATGCCACAATCTTTGGTCTTATCACTCCTGTGTGGTCCTGGCCCGACCGGCCCTACGTACGTGGTCCTGTATCCTTTGTATATATGCCACAATCTTTGGTCTGGCCAGTCCTGTACCCTGTGTGGTCCTACATCCCGTGTATATGCCACAATCTTTGGTCCGGCCAGTCCTGTACCCTGTGTGATCCTGTATCCTGTGTATATCAACCAAAATCTGTGGTCCAGCTGCAGTCCTGTATCCTGTGTGGTCATACATCCTGTGTATATATATGCCACAATCTTTGGTCCGGCCAGTCCTGTATCCTGTGTGGTCCTATATCCTGTATATATTTCACAATCTTTGGTCTGGCCAGTCCTGTGTCTTGTGTGGTCCTATATCATATATGCCACAATCTTTGGTCCAGCTAGGTCTGTGTCCTGTGTAGTCCTATATCATGTGTATATATGTCACAATCTTTGGTCTTGTCAGTCCTGTGTAGTCCTACATCCTGTGTATATATGTCACAATCTTTGGTCCAGCTAGGTCTGTGTCCTGTGTAGTCCTATATCATGTGTATATATGGCACAATCTTTGGTCCAGCTAGGTCTGTGTCCTGTGTAGTCCTATATCATGTGTATATATGGCACAATCTTTGGTTCGGCCAGTCCTGTGTCCTCTGTTGGCCTATATCATGTGTATATGCCACAATATTTGGTCCGGTGAGTCCTTTATCCTATGTGGTCCTATACCCTGTGTGATCCTATGCCCTGTGTGATCCTATCCCCCGTGTGATCCTATCCCCCGTGTATATATGACATGTCCATCCGTACAGGTACGCCTAATTGCCAGCTAGTTCCCCGCTATTTACGAGCCCCCAGGGGCCGTGATTGCAATTGACAGGTGCATAATTGCATAGCACATAATGCTCATTGATGCGATTCGCATTAACATTTAAACATAAACCGCAAGCATCGTTTTGACCCGAAAATTAGTGGTTACATCTGTATATGACATGGTTAAATATTACAATAAAATGTCCTTGTATATATACTATATGAAAATAATGAACTGTAGAACAGTTGCTTGTTGACTAATTTTGTATATATTATTATTTTGTATAATAGTCATTGTAGGTCTAGGGTCCTACAGTCATTACGTCAATTTATTTATAGGTATCCAGTTATTGTGAGCTTCATGGTTTATTTGGATCCTCAGCATTCAATTCAGTGTATACAAATAATTAATCTATTTTGAGTTTCTGGTATATAATTATGTATCTAGACTTTCCCACAAAGTATGCTATCTTGCACACGTATACATGACTACTCTCCCTTGCTGTGCCTTTGCATAAACAGTTATCCTTGAGACAGTCTCCTACACCTACAGTCTCCCACTGCATAAAGTGGCTAACATGGGCAAACCTCATAAAGGGAAGACTACAATTTAAACGAAGAAAGGTAGCTGGAAATTGAATCTGAACGCTCTGTTGGAAGGCACAATTGATGATATGTTGTACTGCACTGTAGCTCTAGGGTAGATTCGTTGTCTAGAGGTTTAAGTGCACTCCCAGGATGACATTTAGAAGTATAAGAAAATTAGCGATGTTCTGTATAAAATTAATAAATGATGATAATGTATGAAATACTGTACAGTACTGTGTGTGCGTTAATTTCAAGTGACACACAGTTATATACGCAGGCTTGTTTGAGTGTACACAATGCACACATCAACAATTAAATTATTATTGTCACAGGATAGTAGTTAATATTAAGTTTGATGAGTTTTATGGTTTTGTTGATGATATTAAACTATCTATTATCGGTCTTACAGATAATTGGCTTAAAGGACAATTACACCTTATAAATAATGTTGGTCGGTAATATAGAGCAGAGAATTATCTTAAAAATGCTGCAAACTAGAGTCAAATCGGCCATTCCGTTCTCAATATATTGATGTTTTCAATTTTATGCCACTTTTTAAGAAAAACGTCCTTATCAGCCTGGTGGAGGTAATTTGAGGTCAAACACTGAACACATGGTTTTAGTGTTTGACCTCAAATAACCTTTGACCTCCTCCAAAAATAACAAAAGTCTTGTATGCATTGAGGTCAACCTTCAAAACAAGTTTGAACTTTATCGGAAGTTAACTTTTTGAGAAAACGTATTTACAAGCCATTTATCAGGCTATATCTATACTTTAGTTGTAAGGACCATATGTCACAATAGTCAAAATTGTCATTCTAAAATCATAAATTTCAAACATCAATATATTGAGAATGGAATGCCCGATTTGACTCTAGTTTGAAGCATTTTGTAGATAATTTACTAACTAACATTATTTACAAGGTATAATTTCCCTTTAATGCTAGCTATTCTGATGTCGAGTTTTCCATTCCTGGTTTATATTTTATATAGACCGGTCTGAGGATAGGGGGGATACGGCTAGCGGTATTGGTGGGGGTGTTCTTTTGTATACTAAGCGAGAACTGGATAGTGTACAGAGGGATGATATGCAGGGGGGGGGTACTAATTATGTGTGGTGCGAGGTTCAGGTGGGTGGATCAGGGGTTAAAAGGTTGCAGTTGCTTAATAGTGTAGTTTATAGTACAAGCAAATAATCAGTTGTTATTCAATATGAGTAATTTTGTTTCTAATCAGGATAATATTATCATGGGTGATTTCAATTGTCTGGATATTTCTTGGGAAGATGATGTTTCTTGGGCTAAGTAAGGGTAGGGATTTCTATGATTTATCACAGGACGCTTTCTTGCTTCAGCATGTGTTTTTTCCTACTAGAGGGGATAATATTTTGGATCTTGTGTTTTAGCACTGATCCTAATATTATTGGTGATGTCGCTGGGCTTGGCAAGAGAGGTAGTAGTGATCATGGGGTTATTGGTTTCGATGTGGTGGATAATAATTTTGCAGCTAGGAGTACTGAGGTTGTTCCCAACTTCCGTAAGTCAGATGTTGATGGAATTACTGCTTTTTTGAGAAATATTGATTGGGATAACTGTTTTCATGGGCTTAATGCTTCTGACTGCTGGAAATATTTTCTTTCGGTAGTCGAACATATAGGTGAAAACTTTGTGCCTAAGCGCATTAGGCACAGTAGAAAACGGCTTGGATGACAACTAGGATACTACGTGAAATTAGGAGTAAACGCAAGCTGTGGCGACTGTTCAAGTCTAATAAATCCAACAATATTCTTGATAGGTTAAAGGACAAAGATAAGTCTGTTAGGCGGTTAATCTCAAGTGCTAAGTTTGCGGTTGAGAAAGATCTGGTTAATAATGTTAAGGATAATCCTAAGGCTTTTTATGGTTATGTTAGGTCTAAACAAAGGGTTAAGGATGTTGTTGGTCCTCTTAGAAATTCTGACACAAATACAGTGGTTTATTAAAATCAGGGTATGGCTGTTGTTTTGAATGGGTTTTTGCTTCTGTTTTTCACAATGCGGATATGGATTTGGCGTGTTAAACCAGTTTAACGTTAATAATTGTCCTTTTTCTGTAGGGTCAGTTATTTTTTCTGCAGCTATTAAGAAAAAAAGATTAAGTGCTCTTAATCAACTGGTATAAGGCTGCTGGGCCTGATAATATCCATCCTCTTGTGCTAAGGACTTTTTCAATTTTTTTGCTGCTCCGCTTTGCATAGTTTTTCAGCGCTCTATGGATGAGGGTGTCGTTCCAGGCGATTGGAGGTGTGCTAATATCACTCCTATTTTGGATTTCTTGTTTTAACAAGAAGAAATCTATGCGGTCACCCCGGCGTGTGTGTGTGTGTAATGCACTTGTCAATTGTAACCCCGGCCCCTGGGTACCCGGAGATAGGCAGGGATCTAGCCGGGACTTAGCCGGAGATGTGCAGAAAAATGGGTCCCCGCTATGCGGGGCAGTTGCGCAAAATATAG
>JAODAI010174745.1:0-10786 GCA_027575025.1 Scotoplanes globosa | reverse complement strand
CAATTGAATATCAAATTTGACGATTTTCTTGAGGATTTTACACACTAAATATAAACATGACTTCAAATGATCGCAACATTTTGATATGATAAATATATGTATTAAATTATGTTTAAGCCTAAATGTTTGTAAATTTATTATATATTATTATAATATTTTTTTATGGCGATTACATGTATTTCCAAATTATTAGATTTGTTTCAATTAGTTCATAGAAAATTGCGCATTAGTAATATTACAAAGGCTGTACCAGTACACCCTTTGTAATACTAACGTCAAGTTTATATATGAAATAATTAAGAAAAACATGATTTTTCAACAACAAAAAAAATCATGTAGACCTATATTATCGAAAATGAACCAAATCTAATAATTTTGAAATACATCTAATCATAATTATGAATGAATATTATACCATATTTATTTATTATACATAGCATAGACCCGTGGACGTACGGTAATATAACATTGTCCAAAATTAAATAGTCAATAAATTATTAACATTCCTATAGAACATTCACAATGTGCACTTTATAACGGTGAAAACTTTCTGAAACAATATACGGTGTGTATAATGTATGATAGTATAGTATCAATATTTATGATGTGTATAATTATATTGGGCCGGCTGTAATACATGTAATCCATAGCGTTCCCTTTATACAATAATACTATACACATAATTATGTAGGGAGATTGTTGCACTGTGTCTCATATATGCCTTTTTCAAGTGACTAGAACTTCCAGGGGATATAATATAATTAGATAGATTTGCCTGGAGAAATGTAGAGGGGTTCTGTCAGATAGACATCTTTTTAAGAAATTAAAAGAGAAGGTTGTGGGTACATATGTTTTCTCAGCACGTAAGCTTGTTTGTACGGGCTCGAGATAGTGGCTCTGTCAGGGTTTCATCAACAGCTACACCAAAATTCGAAAATAATTGGATGAGAAAGATTGCAAAGCGGGCGGAGAGGAGTCGGTTGGAGGATATTAGGGAGAAGATTGGTATTAATATAAGTCTTATAGAGAGGATGGTAAGGGGAAGCATGAGATGTGCCAGACATATATATCACGCAAAAAGAGCGACTCCCGAAAATGGCGATGTCGCATGTGAAGGATGGTAGAAGAGGTAGGGGGCACCTCGTTTATAGATGGAAGGACTGTGTTGAGAGGGATTTAGGAGGGCTGGAGGTGATGGAGATTGGAGGGTCGTGGCTACGGATAGAGGGAGGTGGGGAGCTTTGGCCAATGATGCGGCTGTCAGTTAGTATTTTCTTCCTCAACCCTCTTTAGGGATTCATGAGGTAGGGAGAGAGCGAGATAGGATACAACACTATAATATTTGTGTTATTTTATTAGCCAAAACTTTTGCAAACTGAATTCTACTCACATTTACTTCAAAGTAGAGAGAGAGAGAGGGGGAGATAGGATACAACACTATAATATTTGGGTTATTTTATTAGCTAAACTTTTTCAAAATGGAACCGTCTTTTTTAATAAATTTTGTTTTATTTTGTGTATAGAACTTAAGGTAATCTAAGTGCAACCAAGTTATCTTAGGCAGTACCTCTAGGGATATGTATAGTATTCTAGGCATATAGATACAAATATTCTAACCATGATATAGCGGTATCAATTTACGTGTGACATTTGTTCTTCATAATAGTGATTGAAGATTTTCTATCTGAAGAAGAGTGTGATCAGATCAAATCCTTTGCTGAGAGCGCGGGGCTTATAAAAAGTTACACTAGTTTGAAGAAGTCGATGGATGGATCAGCTGAGACTACGAGAGATCCATATTTTAATGGAGATACATTTGAAGCTGCGGACGAAGATCATGATGAATTATTGAGCTATATGGAAGCCTTCGTTCCTATGCAAATAATTGAGGGCGTCAGCTCGTTAACAGAATATGTATTCACATTCATGATGGACGAGATTGTAGACATGAATTCAAACAGATATTTAGAAAATTTAGAATTTAAGAACATTCCTCTGCTGATACCAGAAATAAATACCTGGATCGAATCGTTCAATTCCAAGGGAGAGCTGGATGCCACTCAGTTGAAGAAGATAAAGAAAGGTCCAGACCGCATTAGCGTCCAGTCCTGGATAAAACCCCACGTATACGATGCAGATAATATTTTAGCTAACAGGTACAGTACACACTAAATATACATGGTGAAATTTCACCGGGAACTGGGGAACAAATTACCAGGCGCAGTGCTGATATAGCACCTACATTATCCTGGTGGAAACAACCAGAGGACCCTGGTGAACCCACATTCACAATAATCCTGGTGAAAATCATCAGGGAACCTTGGTGAAACTGCCTGATCATTATTAACACATTGTTGGTTAAAGATAACAAAACTGTCTGGTTAGTTTTAACAATAAGTTTAACAAAGATATGTCAAGTCGTAATTGACTGTCAAATACAAAATTATCGAATCAAATAACATTCATTTTGCTAATGCATTGGTACTTTCATTTAGAAAGTTACAATCATACAGTGTTTTATTTAAAGTAGAGTCAATGTGCATAATATAACGTACTTATTAAAAACGTGTTGTGTCTCCAATCAAGAAAAATACACCAATGCACTAATATTTTTTATTTAGCAGACCAATGTCGAAAATGTTGAACTCAGTAGAAGTACCCACTTGTTGACAATACTGAACACTATTGGCTATTGTTATGCTCGTCATGAACTTTCAAAAAGTAGGGTCACATTTTCCGACCGTACAAGGAAATCATCTATATCACTTGCCTGGTGAAAAAAATAACCAGGAAAATTTCACCAAATTGTTTTTAGAGCTCCATGATTTGACCAGGGAGCCTCCAAATTTAACACTTTCCTGGTGCAAAAAAATAACCAGGCAAATTTCACCAAACAGTTTCTTAAAGTGTGTGTCCATGTGTCGAGATTTGTTAGGTAGACGGCTCTGGGTAGACCTATATAATAATAATAATAATGATGATTTATATAGCGCTTTTTTATATGGTTGATCACCCTTGTCCCTGACCCCCTTTTTTTGTTTCTCTCTTTTTATCTCTTGTGTGTTGGTGCGTGGGGGTCGCGTGGTCGGTGGGGGCTGATTGTACGGCGGGAGGACGCGCGCTTTCCATACAGCGCGTAGCGCATAGGTACACATTATGGTTTCCTTCATTGAAGGGGTGGTGGTGGGAGTCGCGTGGTCGGTGGGGGTTGATTGCACGGCGGGAGGACGCGGTTACATACATGTGTTTTTATTTAGTGTCTCGGCATCGGATTTAAATATAGTCACTTTGAAATGATTGTATTATTTGTGAATTATGCTGCCTGTTTTTTAAATATCTTAATACGAGGCAAATCTTGGATTGAGTAAACCATGCTATTGTGATACAGGGCACACCAAAGAAGTCTGTTATTGCTGGTATTTTTATCATGTTGGGATTTATATCATGTTATTTTCGAGAGTCGAGATATACCAATAGTAACGGCATAAGCTCGTGATTCAGAGATCACGGGTTCGAATCCCAGTGCTGATGTTGGCTGTCTCGGCGTGTATTCTTGAGCGAGGTATATTATCTCAATTGCTCTGTAGACACCTTGGTTCATCGCCGGACAATATGTTGACGTCAGGAAGTGCATCCGATCACTAAGGGCTACAACCGCTCCGCAAAAGCCCTTGCGTTAGCAAGGCACAGTCTAAGCCCCGCAAGGGGGTGACAAGACATTAACAACTTAATATTAATTAAAAACGGGTCATATTGTAAAATGTTAGAAAGACTTTCCTTTTGGTAACTGTATCTCATGAACCGTCCGTATAAGTCGTTTTAATTTGAATATTGACTCGATGAACTTTGATTCTAAAATCCTATCCTCGTTGTTGATTGGCCCTGGTTCGCTGACATGATATGCACATCATAAGAACATGTAGGATTGGGTGTATATGCTTTGTGGGTTTATATATACATCCACCGACCACGACGTAATGCCACTCACATGCAGTGAGAAAGTCTATGCCGTTCTCATGGCTATTTTGATCAGTTAATATACATTTTAAAGGGTAGCATAGCACTAATATTGTTAGGTATGTAATACCACCCATACCGAATAGATGTGCTATATTAACACAGGAGCATGTAAATGTATAATTTTCGAACTGCAATAGCATTACTTCTATATGCTCCTGTGCTATAACGTGTTACGCACACGTCATACATAAGGGTTAGAGTTAGGAATATATGCTCATATATTATAACATGCTAGGTTTTTAGGCTTTTGAATTAAGGGTTAATCAACGATCTACCGTGATGTTATCGCAGAATAATGCATGCTACAGGGGAATAACCCAAGCGATACACGCGGCCGTAGGCCAAGTGCATCCAGCGATAGGGTTATCTCCCTGTGAGTAAATTATAATGCGATAACATGACGGTAAACCATTGATTAACCCTGTTCATTTATAATATAAAATAATAATCACACTTTGAATCATATTTTTATTAAAATATACCGGAAATTTGTCAAAACCATTCACCCCCGTTTTTACGTATTTAACGTATACCCACGAAACTGTGTGCTTTGCATTTGCTAAATAGTATGAATTTAAAATATTGTAATTGAAACTATGGAGGTTCTGCGTGTTATGTCATTTTATCGAATTTAGCAGTATTTGTAATATAAAGCTACCCGTGACTATTATATGCCACTGCTGATTGGCTGACTAAAGAGAAGACGGTGTCTACAATTGGCTGTGCACAATAAAGCAACTAACACAGAACCACGTTAATTGCCTACTTACACTCAATTATATATATATACTTTCATTCAACAACAACACAAGTAATTATAAATTGATGAATATAATTCTGGCAGACAGGCCATCTGGGTCCATTGTTTGTATTTGTAAAGAATTTACACATGAAAAGAAAATCTAAAACAGGAGACAATGGCCAATTTATAAAGGATTCATGCCTCAAAAGAAAAAAGAAAAGAGAGACAATGACAAAATACATGGCCTATTGTATATATTTCTAAATAATTCACGCATGAAAAGAATACTTAATAATGAGACAATTAAAACATTAGCCGTGTCACCTGTATGCAAATTTGTTAAAACTGTGCACTTTGAATGTGTTAAATAGTATTGACAACTGGAAATTTAACGTTGTATTAGGTAGTGGTTATATAATTAGCTAATGCACGGTCAGCTGACGGTAATAAACCAATCGAATTCAAGTAAAATCGCAAAGTTTGAATGAATGCTCAATAATGAAATAGTTCAGACATGGTTAATAAAAAAATAACACAAGTATTGTATGCATTGAAGTAAACCTCATCAAGTTGAACATTATCGGACTTCAACTTTTCGAGAAAACATATTTAAAAATTAGAAACTTCGAACATCAATATATTGAGAACTTAATGGCCTATTTGACTCTAGTTTGAAACCAATCAAATTCAAGTAAAATCGCGAAGTTTTAATGAATGCTCAATAATGAAATAGTTCAAACATGGTTAATAATATTAATAGAGCCGTTAAAGGACACTAACCCTCGGCAGATTGCAAATAATAGGGCATATACAAAAAATAAAATACGGACCAAACGTAATTAAAATAGCTATACTACGTTCAAGATATTGGTGTTTAAACTTTGAAATGGAGATGACGTTTTTGAGGAAATTGACTTGAAGTAAGTTTAATGATGACGTTATCACTGGGTAATACAATTAAAATCCTATGTATTTCTTAGTATTTTTATGTCTTTATTTAAGCTACGGGAATATTTTATAACAGTTATAACTTCATTAGTTACTAAGATATATTGACGATTGGTAGTGTTTCCTGACCCTTGTCAATGCACTGGTTATATGAGCCACCCAAAGCATTTGATATACCATGTAGATCCACTGGAATATAATCATCATCACTCGATACTGGAACTCCTGACCTTGCGATGCAAAGTCCAATGCTCTCTGGCTGAGCTAACCGGGCAAAACAAACGTATATATATCAGCATGAGATTATCGTGCCAAAATTACAATTACATATATTAATTATAGAGAAAAACAAAATAATGTGTATATTGAGACCAGTGATGATATCATCATTAGACTTACTCCAACTAAATTTCCTCGAAAATTTGAACGCAATATCACAATTTAAACACCAATATAATATTATTAGAGCTATTCAATGGGTTCAATAAAGTTTGTAAATAATGTTAGTTGATATTATAGAGCAGAAAATTATCTACAGAATGATTCAAACTAGAGTGAAATCGGCCATTCCGTTCTCAATAATTGATGTTTTAAGTTTTCAACTTTAGAACACCACTTTAAAAAAACTTCTGTACCAAGACTATAGTGACGTATGGTCCTTACAAACTAAGTACAGATATAGCTTGATAAATGGCTTGTAAATACTTTTTTTCTAACAGTTAAAGTCCGATCATATTCAACCTTGGTATGAAGATTGACCCCAATGCATACAAGACTTGTGTTATTTTCGTGGAGGTGAAAAGTCATTTAAGGCCAAACACTAAAACCACATATTCAGTTTTTGACCTTAAATGACCTTGGACCTCCACCAAAAATAACACAAGTCTTGAATGCATTGAAGTAAACCTCACCAAGTTGAACATTATCGGACTTTAACTTTTCGAGAAACATATTTAAAAATTAGAAACTTCCAACATCAATATATTGAGAATATATGGCCGATTTGATTATATTTTGAAGCAATTTGTAGATGATGTTCTGCTCTATAATATAAATTAACATTATTTACAAACTTGTTGAACTCTTTAAATTAGGTTTTGAGCATTTTCTTTATTTGTATCTGCTCTATGACATATGTCTATTATTTAGAATATGCATCCTTTAGCTAGCTGTCCTTTAAGAAAACCAATTAAGCAACGAATATCGTTTTATTGATTATAGTTAATATGATTTTGTTATAAGTTAGTATGCTAATTTCATTATTTCAGTGAGATATCTCTAACTAGTTTATCAAAGGCTTTGGGTGTCTCATATAACCACTGCATTGAAAAGGGCCAGGAAAAGCAATTAATTCAGATATGAAATGTTTCTGTTTTATTTGATAGATTAATAGCGTTAACTGGTCTCTCTCCGGATATCATTAAAAGCAGTGAAGAATTACAGGTAATACGTAACTTACAATATATTATATGCATTATTGCCAGACCAATGGAGTCGTGTTACATGTAATGTGCTACCATATTATTAATCTGTATTTTTCACTGCCAGATTAATGAGGAATTACAGGTAATGGGTTACTATATACTATTAATCTGTATGCATTTTTACCAGATCAAGAGGTAATATATGAATGTAATGCGTTAGGTATCATTATCAGATTAATGAGGAATTACAGGTAGCGCTCTACCATTAACTTGTTTTTATTCATTATCAGATCAATGGAGTATAATTGCAGGTACATGCGTTACTATAATGTTGAAGTTGTTTAAGTTAAGTTAATTTAAGTAATAAAGAATCAGCAAGGACGTGGTCCTCATAATATGATCCTCGGTAAACCTCCATCACCCGGTGAGCACCCTAAACCCGCCCACAGTCACACAATTACATAACAAGACCATTAGTAAAGGCATTGATACTAGCTACGCGAACCAATAACTCTGCCAAGCCATTCCACTCTTCAACGACCCTCCGACAGAAGGAAAACTCCCACACATCTAACCTGGAATAGTCCTTACGTAATGTAGGACTATGACCTCTGGTACCATAATAATCAGACAGCGTAACGAAATCATTGAACTTCAGCTTATCAAAACCATGAATAATTTTCAATACCTGAATAAGATGACAACGCATACGACGAAGTTCCAAAGTGTAAGCTGCAGATAAGTCAATTGTTGCTCATATGACAGAGAACTAAGGGAACTAACTAATTTAGTAGCCCTTCTTTGAACACACCCAAGAACAATCCTATGCATAGCTAAGAATGGATTCCAAGATTGAACAGCATACTCCAAATGAGGTCTAACTATCTGATTATATAATCTAACAACAATGTCCTTATGGAGGAATGACAATTATGTCTAATCAACCCTAAAACCCAATTAGCTAACTCGCAGATTCGACACACTGCTTAGATGGCTTCAACGAAGAATCCAAATGAACACCCAAATCCATCTCCCTCCGTCTGTTTATCATTTAAAACCCCGTTTATTAAGCCCCGCTTAGACTGTGCCTTAATATTAATGAAAGGACTTTTATAAGAACGACGGATATTGCACTTTTATGACCGGATGACCTTCCTGGCGTCAAACAATGGTCTTTACTGGGCCCAACCCTTCGTGAATTCAGAGCAATCCCACTAGACCAAGGCATCATACTATATATACATACTTTATATATACTATTAATAATGTGTATATTATTACCAGATCAATGAAGTATTACATGGGTAATACGTTACCGTATATTATTTAATCTGACTATATTATTACCAGATCAATAAAGTTTTACATATGGTAACGAGTTAATATATTATTAATCTGAGTGTATTAATACAAGATCGATTAAGTATTACAGAGGTAATGAGTTACCATTCTATTAATCTGAGACTAGTATACCAGATCAATGCAGTATATGTAACAACACTGGGCGACAAGCTACAGTTTCCACAATACACTACATCTGTTCACTTCCATACACACCTCCAGTTTAACAGTCGAATACATTCATATAGAAGTTGGAAATTGGAAGTTTGCAAACCAAAACACAGATATAATATATTGTAGACGCGCTATAATCACCACGTTCGTGAAAATTAATTATTATACCCTCCGAAATGGCTATAATAAAAAACTAGTCTGATAATCTGTTAAAGGGTTCATAAAGTTTGTATATAATGCTTCAAATTAGAGTCAAATCGGACATTCCGTTCTCAATATATTGATGTTTGAAATTTTCAAATTTCGGAAGCCAAGTTTTTTCCAAACGTCTTTATCAAGACTATTGTGACTAAAGTACAGAAATAGCCTGATAAATGGTTGTAAATACGTTTTCTCCAAAAGTTAACGTACGATATTCTTCAAACTTGGTATGAAGGTTGACCCCAATGCATGCAAGACATGTGTTATTTTTGGTGGAGGTCAAAGGTCATTTCAGGTAAAACACTAAAACCACGTGTTGACCATTCCATTTTTCGAGTATAGTATTTAGTGTAAGTAATGATATTTCCGTCGATTCTCCCTTTATCAAGTCAAGAATAGAGTGATTATACTGAACACAGAATTAGGCCTATATTCCCAAACTGTTTATAATACGACAACTTTGATACGAATGACATGTCCCTATATAACCCACGTGCTATGTAATTTAACGATAAGTTCTGCTTCCTTGAGCAATGTACCATCTATACATTCACATTATGCTTTCGCGTCTCCAGCATAGCACAATGTAGACTAATTAAAATGTCCGTTATGCAAAGGACAAAGGTCCAAAAGGGCTCATATTTTATTTTTGGAGCCAGGGGGCCCACCCTGGGTATATGGTAGCTACGTCACAGCTAATAATAACGTCCCTGGAATGACTTGTACATTCCCTAGTAGCATACAGCAAAATACAGCATGACGCATATGATGACTATCTGCTGGTGTAGGGTCTACTATATTTAAATTGACATAAATAAAGCCTAAAATCCAATTAACTCGCTTCACAGCTACCCTGTTTAAATAAGTGACTGCAATCCAAATTAATACAGTAGCTGGCGTATTATGTATGTAGTCAAAGAGTTTCTAGCAACGTCTCCATGACATGAATAGTCGGCATTGTTATAAATGAACTTCTTCGATACAACTAATATGGCTTCCAATTCTAGAAATGGATTCACTGTCATATCGCGCAGGTGTAAATACATGGAAATAATACGGTCATAGACTAGACCTATATAGTAACATAGAGCAGCGAATATAGTTGCACCCCCTGCAGTTACAGATGCAGTTCCCTGCATAGTACTGTTGCAGCTCCCTGCAATGACAAATGTATGGACCGATTGAAGTGTAACGTTTTCCACTATATGTTCACTCAGAATAAACATACGAATTCCAAAATATGTTCTCTTCGTTGTAGTAAACCGTTTCGCCCAGTGCGAGTTACTATGTTATTAATCTGAGTGTATTATTTCCAGATCAATGAAGTATTACATATGTAACGAGTTCCTATTCTATCAATGATCTGAGTGTATTATTATTGCCAGATCAATGAAGTATTACACAGGTAATGAGTTAATATGCTATTAATCTGAGTGTATTAATATTAGCAGATCAATGAAGTATTACATAGTTAATTGGTTACTATTCTATTAATCTGTATTATGATTGCCAAATCAACTAAGATCTACTAACTAAGATCTAGAGGCGCACACAGTGTTATACAAATGTGTGCGATTCGTAGCAACTAACATTGATAATATTAGTCATATTGAAGCGGGTTTGCAAAGGAGGTATGCAAATTTAAGACGAGACTTGGTATTTGCAAGACAAGGTGATCTGATAAGTGAAGATGATCGTGAGGAATTATCAACATGTCTCACGCGTATCACAAGTGTTGTTACGAGACACATGGCGGACCCAGCTGCAGTGAATACAGGTACAGTACAGTAGGCTAGTGTGTTGTTGTGTGTTGTTATACTACTAACGTTAGGCCAGTATTACTATAACGTTAGTATTACTATTAAATGGTGTATCCATGGGCTATATTTTCAATGCCAACTCAGTTCAACATTTTCTAAAAGCGACAGTGATTGGC
>JAODAI010174634.1:0-10786 GCA_027575025.1 Scotoplanes globosa | reverse complement strand
ATGGCCTCCTGAAAATTGACCGAAACGCGTGTTTTAGTATACTTTCCTGTCGCGAAAATGCGCAAATGAGTTTTGGAAACAACTTTGGGAGCTCTTATTTTGAGACTGGTAATATCTATGTGCCGGAAACTGTGTGTCCTAGTATATTTTTGCAATTTGCAATAATATGACATCAGATTGTTCATATCCCCTTCCATTTTGAAGTTAAATATTCCCAAATATAAAATAAATAAATAAATTGTTTTTTTTTGTGATTTTGAAGGTCACCCTATGCAGCTATGTCAATACGACTATACACATCACATATTACATGTGAATTATCTATAGGTATATGTCTATGATCATGAGTAAACACAAATGGGTACAATTTTTTAAAGGAATAATCTTCATCCAAAGTTTGGCCCATGCAGTATAAAACAGGCGAAAATACAACCATTCGTCTTGTCAATATATCACCACGTGCATGGACAGTTAAAACCTTTTCTCAAATTAAGAAATAGTTAAACAGATGATATTATATCTACCAAGCAACCACATTTCAGCTATGGTACTTAACTCCTTTATGGAAATTTTAGATATTTTGCATGTTTAATCAACCAGTGATCCATGCTTGTGCCCTTTGTATTTTGATGAAATACACTTTTTATAGTATACAACAAATTAGCCTTATACAATATTTAATTTTTGAGATATGAGCTTTTAAAATTTTCTGAAAACATCCATTTTTCGCACTCTATAATCACAAAAAAACGAAAACGACAACTTCCCCAATTTTGGAAGATAATAACATAAAATTGATAAATGGTACACTGGTGAACGTTACCGTCCCTACTTACTTTTTGCCATACCTCAAGAATATGCCATCAGGTTTTCTGATCGTCGATCCTCTTACAATATATATATATATATATATATATATGTGTGTATATATATATATAATGTATATATATATGTCTATATTATACATCCAATGAGCTACGTGGAATTGCACTTACTATCAATATATCGTCACTTTGTTTCAATGCTGCTATTTCAGCTCTGGCGGCATTTACTTCATGTGTGACGTCATGTAAATGTCGCTTCTGTTCTTCAAGTATTGACTTCAGTGGTATACACTCTGACATCATCCGGTCCACACGCATTGCTTTGGAAACAATAATAATTGGACATAATTTAGATATATATTAGGCCAATACAAAATAACAAATGGATATCGAAACAAATGTTTTGTTGAAATATAGCATCCTGGTATTAATATGGCTTATAAATACATTATCTCACAGAGTGAAAGTCCGACGTTCAAACTTGGTGTATGGAATTCCAGTCCATTCCAGATTTGTGTTGCTTTTGGTGGAGGTCAAAGATCATTGAGGTCAATGGAGGTGAAACGATGAATATATTGACGCCTGCCTTGTAAACACGCTGTATCAAAAAGTAAATTAAGTTGATAATATTCATATTCGATATGATGGTTAAACGCATGAAGATCAATCACTATAGCACGCATGAACTTATCAAAGTTTTACTTTATGATCTAATGTGTTTATAAGGCAGGCGTCAATGCGTTCAGCGTTTGACCTCCATTGACCTTTGACCTCTACCAAAAGTAACACAAAACTTGTATGCATTGGGGTCAACCGTCAGACCAAGTTTGAACGTTATAATAATAATAATAATAATGATGATTTATATAGCGCTTTTCCTGCATAGGACCAAAAGTCACACCTCAAAGCGCTTCACAACGTTTTCCTATTTTTATTTTTTTTATTTTATTTTTTATATATACATATATATTTTAAATTAATGTACACATGTTATGATTTGAATAGTCTAATAGCTGTTTTTCTGTACGCAGTATTCATCAGCAAATAAATGATTGGGTTGAACCAACTATTACAATACCCGGCATTATATGCAATAAATTCAAACAACGGAGGGGTTTTGTATGTCGAATCCACAATGTTCAACACCATATTGACTACAAATGGCATAGACGCTACATACAGGACAAAAG
Organism: Scotoplanes globosa; assembly: GCA_027575025.1. Lineage (NCBI taxonomy): Eukaryota > Metazoa > Echinodermata > Holothuroidea > Elasipodida > Elpidiidae > Scotoplanes > Scotoplanes globosa. The sequence goes on along the minus strand of JAODAI010174634.1, from coordinate 8,772 downwards.
TAATCGTGACAACAGTTCGTAATCCTCTTAGATCCACCTTCTTCCGAGCCGGTACCACAATACGGACATTGGAGATAACATTGATATCCGGGTCACTTATTGTGCTAAGGGTAAATGACTTCACTCGGCCGGTGCCCGACTCGTTGCTACTAATGTTTGAGTTTTGTGTAAGGTTCATATTTGGTACTGTGGATCTCATCTTAGCCCGATGACGACACGCAATATACAACAGGTGAAGATTGGCACAAGTGATAAATAGGACTATTACCAAAACAAATAGGGCGGTAATTGCCATGGTAACAATTTCATTCCCCGCTTCGTCCTTTCCAATATCCAAATAACAATAACGTGTCCGTAGGCTATATGATGTAGTCCTTGCACTTATTGCTATGAATACTGGGACGCATAATGCAATGATTGTGACGACCATCACTCGACGCTTGGTCACTATTACGTAATATCGAAGAGGGCGTGATATAAGCATCATTCGATCGAGATTAAGCACACATAAGAGAGCAATTGACGCCATTACGAAAAACGCTTTCATCGGGAACGCGATGTTGCAGTATAGTGGATAACGTAGTGGAATATGCAGACTATTCTCAATATTTTCTGTTACAATTATGACAAATCCTGTCATGATATCAGTTATTGCCATCATCTGTAGTATCACGCTGGTAATATCACCAAACGAATGTGAAGCTCTCCGTAACACGATTATATTCAAAGTATTGAAGATAATGCACATTATACCGGTGAGGGTAACTATGACGCTGCGAATCACATAGGCAGCTCCCGTCCAATATAATGACTCAATGTATGTCGGAAGAACGGTTACCGTCTGCGTTTCGTTGATGTAGAATGACGTCATCGTTGTATGATGTTCAACATGTCAATCAACCGATGCGATTCTGCAAACCAATATGAAAGTATAGAAACCATGATAGCATTTGAAAGACGACAAGTATAATTATCGATAATTTAATACAAATGTATTGTAAAGTTGTACAAGCACAGTATCATTAAATGTTGATTGCCCATGTATAGTTGGTTCGAATATTGGTATACATTTGGAAAATCTTACGATAAATATTCTATCACTAACTGGCATTGTACATATTTTTACATTAAAATAAGACTGTCTCTAGCTATTTTAATATACTTAGATGTGAAGTTCCAAGTCAGTAGCTTGACTATAATTAATGAATTGGTAAAAAATCAATTTAAGTATTTAAATCGCAATTAAATACAAAATGGCTAACATATTGAAATGTTGGGTCTAATTTAGAAAAATGGCTGATATCTAGGAAATGATTCAAAATTTGTCTTGGTTTGTTTTATGGTTAGTATGACCAGCATCACACCAACTTTACTAAATCTGAGATAGCAGGTATCAGCCCCATGGAGTGACACCTGTATATATATATAATGATGATGCGGATATTACTGAGAATATCTTACATATAAAATGTAAGATTTTATGAGGCCATTCAATGTCACTTATACACACACAACATACTACATTGGAACTCTTTTTGCGATAAGTCCATTTTGAGTATCGAATTAAATCGATATTTAAGGACAGGATGTGCACCGTGAATTAGAATTATTAAAAAAACGTCCTATAATGCGAGTCATTCAATGTCGTTTAATTGTGATCACAAAACGTCTATTTTGAGCATGATGTAACGATACATTGACTGTAAACAAAGCATATCATCATATCATGGAAGTTAAGGCATAATACTATGCGAGACATGCATATCTATATATACAAATGAGGAAATTGGTCGGTCCACTTTGTTGACAAAATAAGAGTAAGATCCTTCTAATAATCTAAGATGTTGTGCCGGGTTTGTCAGTGGTATATTATACTTCAATTGTGGTGTCGATTTGCATTGTTATAATCAAGCCACACTTGCGCTCCATGATTTTTGTTAATTAAAAGTCATTCATGTTGATTTGAACGTGTTCGGTTATTCGTGATATAAATATATCTGTATATATCCATTTTAGTCAAGTAGTATGGTAATGTAAAGTCTGCTACATGTTTCATTAACATTGTTATTTAATAATAATAAACATGCCTCATTAATGAACGTTCAGCATACGCCTAATATGGTTCTGCAAACCTCCATAACACCTATAGAAGTATAATATATACAATGTTTTGTTTGATGATTTGGCTCACTGAGACCATAGATATGAAAAATCCGCCTGATGACACCCTGTTACCATTGGGCATTTTTCTAATTTATATAAAACCAAGATGGCCGCCATTGTTCTATTAAATGTATTATAATTAAGATATCTTGGCTCCTAGATGGAACTTTTAAAACAAGCTATGTCTTAATGTAACCGTTTAATGATTCTCATTTTGATATTTTGGCACTTTCCGAGACCTAGTTACAAGCCAATACTCCCATGCAAATGTTGTCCATACCAGGTTATACCTTTATTCACAACTATAGACATGACAAACGCGATGAAAGTGTTGGGTTTTACATTGCAGATCACATAAAATACTCAATTCGAAATGATCCTGTTCACAATAGTACCTATTTTGAATCCATGTTTATTGATATCCATATAGATAAACTTGTGATTTATCGACCCCCTAATAGTGCATATGAAGGATTTATAAACTCACTTTAAACATATCTTGGATATATTGCAGATAACATTATTAAATCGTTTATCCTTGGTGATTTTAACTTAGACTTTATTAAATATGGGCTGATAATAGTGCTACAAATTTTCTAGATACTATGCATGCTTCCTCGTTTATTCCATTGATCACAAAACCAACACGTATTTCTAACACTTCTTACACTCTAATTGACAAATATTTTGTAACGACCTGAATTATGTTTTAACATCTGGAATTGTGATAAGCGATATTAGCGACCATTTTCCAGTTTATTACACCCCACGCCATTAATAATATCGTTTGTTCACTTAATATATACTTCAGTTGGTTACATTATGTTAACCATGTCGATGTGGCGTATGGTCGCTTCACCGATACTATATTTAAAGCATACGATATGCATTGTCCATTTAGACGATATAAGTGTAAATTGTCTAATAAAAAGCTCTCTCATTGGCTTACAAATGGTGTTCTAAAATATATTAAAATGAAAAATATGCTATATAAAGCCTACATTAAGAAACCCACTTCCGCAACTAAAGCTTCGTACTCTAATTATAGGAATATTAGAAGTGAGAAGCGATCATACTATATAATTATATTTAATAATACTAAAAACAATCACACAAATACTATTAATAAGCTTATTAATATTAAATCAGGAACAAGTTGTATCAAAGGAATCATCAATGACGACCATACTTTAACCGACAGTGGTGACATTGCTAATGCTTTTAACAATTTCTTTACAAATGTTTGACCTACATTAGCCAAAATAATCCAAGCTGTAATTTAACTTCACAACATAATTGTAACTCTATTTTTGTCTCACCTACAAACAGATTTGAAATTACCAAAGTCATCAATAACCTAAAGAAAAGCTCTGCTGCAGGTGTTGATCAAATTCCACTTCAATTAATAAAAGCAGTATCTCACATTATTTCTCAACCTATATCATATATTGTTAACCTCACTTTAAAAACCGGTGTGTTTGCTTCTTCAGTAACACTTGCAAGAGTAACACCAATCTCTAAGAAGGAAGACAAGTCAGTAATTTCTAACTACAGACCTATTTCTGTTTTATCGGTATTATAAAAAAATATAGAAATAATCATTTATTCTAGAACTGTTTCATTTCTTAATAAATATAACATATTTTCGGAATACCAATTTGGTTTTCCTCAAAACCGCTCCACTGAGATGGCTGCTTTGAAAGTTATTGATTATATTATTTCAGGTTTGATCAACAAGGAATATACAGTTCGTATCTTTGTTGACCTCTCTAAGGCTTTTGATACGGTCGATCATACTACTTTATTAAAGAAACGTTATCATTATGGTATCAGAGGAATTGCTTTGGGGTTATTTAAAAAAAATCTTCTTTTTTTCAAATTATCAAATCCATTGCAATGTGTTAAAATTGATAGTACTATCTCATATTATTCACCAATTACTTGTGGGGTTCCACAAGGCTGAATTTTAGGACCACTTATCTTTCTGATTTACATAAATGATTTAGCAATTTGTTCAAAAGTATTACAATTTTATCTGTATGCTGATAACAATAGCATTTTATTTAAACACAAAGACTTAGCATCCTGTCAACATATTATTAATAATGAACTTGAAATAATTTCATCATGGTTTAATGCTAATAAGTTATCGATTACTATTAAGGAGACACATTTTATTGTATTTCATCCGAACCCTAAAATTTCTACATAGCTTAATATCATGTTTAATAATAATATAATTAATCGAACACATACCATTAACTTTTTAGGACTTATTTTGGATTCTCAATTGAACTGGAAAGTACATATTAATTATGCAATAAAATTGCAAAAGTTATTGGTATTTTCTATCAGAACCTTCTGACTTTATGTTTACATAATGAATATTGTTAATGCGATATATTATGTTGTATGTTGATGATCATGCATAAAGTTAAATAAATCGAAACGAAACGAATTATATGGCATTAGTGTGGCTACCCATTGAGTTATCCTTGAAGTTATATTTCAGTGTACACATTTGCTTTTCAATATGCCTTTGTTATACACATATAGAAAATGAAGGTACCGTGCTAACAGAAAGTAAGTTCTGGAATGTGTATTTATATTTTGATTTGCCTCGAAGTGATAGCTTTCATAAATATTTTTCCCTCGAAGTGATAGCTTTCATAAAGATTTATGAATATATATTAATTAAACAAGTTCTTTTTTGAAATGTTGTGTTATATCAAGTAGACATCCCCGATATATTAACATTTTGTTCAATTCAGTTGTGCATGGTTTATTACTTCATATGTTTATGTTTTTGTTTTGTTACATCGTATATTTCTGCCTTCTAGAGGGACCGGTGTGGCGATTAATAATACGGTGATTTTCTGACACAGCGAACGTGTACAACCCCTATACATATGTTTGGGGGGAAAGACGGATTATCCAAAAATATAAGATTATATAGTGATGCAGAAAATGTGAATATATAATTGAGAAAAATAATGATCTAAAAGCTAAAATGTAAGATCAAAAATATATTTTGGGATGATAAATATATCTAAGATAAATGACAGTAAAACAACAAATGGTTATATGATTTTAAATTATGTAATCATTTTTTATTTCAATATTGATTAGTTATTTAGCAGAAAGTAGGAAACTACTGATTCACATCAGAACGCTATCATCTTAAATTCAACCACGAAATGGACAATTCGTTTATAAGTAGTTTGCAACATATGTGTGCACACACAACACTAATACAGGAACATATTTGTGACTGTCCACGACGAAAGGACTTACTTAACTTAACTTAAAGTCGCACTTTGGACTTTGGGGGATATGGCCATTTCCGAATAGGTCTCAGTATTAGCTTCAAAATGGCACAGTGCTCATTATTATGCGATATTCATAAGTAAATATACATAACACTAAAAATTGAACGATCATGCCATTATGAGAAGTAAACTTTCTGAATTTGTTTTTTTAAATTACGTGAGCTTTGTATAAAATACAATGAACAATATTATAATATAGGCAATGACATCTGAAATAAAGTATTATTATCACAGTTATTTTATATTTTAATGTCCATCAAAGGTGGTATACATTGTGTACACTACCATTTTATTGACATAATATTTTTTGAAAGAACAATAGCGCCCTGAGTTGTGACTTAATGTCACGTATAGGCCTATGTTTTGCATAGTGTGTACGACAGATACTACAACCATCTGTAAAAGCTCAAGTCGGATCGATGTCGTACTACTTGATACATTGATATCATGTGATACATGTTTTATATGCCGATGCTATGCTAAACAATGGGGGATGGCCTATATTTAGTATAGTGTTAGGCTATATGCATATACAGGCATATACAACCCATAGTGTAACACGAAAAGTATAGCAGATATAATATGTTGTATTGCATATTCTGAATCAGAATGTCATGTTTACTATAAATCGATATTTTTAAAAAAAAAATCCATTATTTAAAAAAAAATATGTTTGTTTCTTTCTTTACTTTTGTATGTACTGCCATACTTTTCATTTCGAAAGACATTTTTTTTGAGGGGTGGTTATCAGTTAAAGAATGGCAACGAATTATTTAAGCTATATAATCGACCCTATTCATCACATTGGGTGAATTATAAATTGCAATAAACATTGACTGTGACCTTATAAATGGCACGTCAGTGCATAAGAATAGCTTAGGCTGTTGTTATCCACATATTTCATTACTTTTGGAATTAAACATTAATCCCTAACGGATTAAGGTCATACTAACCATATACTACTCAGAAAATATAGTGCTCTCAAATTAAATTAGTGTGTTAAGGTTATTCATATGTGTGTACGTGTGTGTGTCACGTGAGAATTGTGTATTTTTAATGCAAGGTCATAGGCTTACTATGTAATATTAAGGTGATAGGCCTACTCAGGGTGCATATAGTACCGATATATAATGTGGGTATTATAGCGCCCCCAATGTATACTTATAATTGAAATATCGCTGTATGTTTTGGCAGGATGATTGACAAAGGTATATAGATTACATTTCCACCCAAAAATAAAATCACCATAGTATGACTTTTCAACACATTTTGGGCTGTAACTCGAAATGACAGGTTGCGACTTTATGGCCCTTTCGTCGTGGATAGTCATATTTTATGAATTGAAGAGATACGAAAACATATACATAATACAAAATGAACTTCAGGTATACTATGGCATAAACTCGAAATAAATAAACATGTCTTATATTAAAGATAACATTACTTGTATGGATATTAAAGTAAATGAGCTTATTAAAAAAACGTTGTATTATACGAGTACATACAATATATTGTAGTTATGCATTATGTTATAAATAAACATGGTACAAACTACATAAATTAATATATATATCTGCTTCATGTATCCACCAAAAGGCGGGGGGAGATGAAGAAAACACCAACTAAATGTATCAGTGGTATAAAACTGTAATCTAAAATTTATGTTCATATCCGATATATGGATATAAAGTTGTGAGAGAGAAGTCATAGTGACCATTATACGCTACCATATTCTCATCAGTACATACACTTGGATTGATAATGGGTGCTTAACACGCTAACACCTTTTACTGGCTAAAGATACATATATTTTAAAAAAAAATGCCAATTTCCACTTATTTGGGCTTCGTAATTATTCGATTTCGTCTATAGTAGTAATTATGTTGATAATCATCATGTCAGAGAGAAGACTGAGAAACTCAGAACAGAATAAACAGACAAAAACAAAACCCGGAAGCCACCGACAACAGACGTTAACTAGCCTAACAAGCCTAGCCAGTACATCAGCTAGTGCACACCAGTTACGCGATGAACCAGATGCTGATACAGTAAGCGATTTTACCGATAACCTTGATATCGCTATCGAAAATATCACTGCAGAACTGAAAAGTATCAGACAGGATTTTGGCAAAGCCCTTAGTGAACAAAGAAACCTAATCGATAAGCTCCGAACTGAGAATAAGGATCTTAAAAAGAGAATTTCAGTGGTCGAAACGAAGGTTGGTGATCTAGAAGGTGCACGGGAGCATCATGATGGCCTACTAAATAAGCAAGAACGATTTTCTCGCCGAAACAACATCAGAATTGTGGGATACGCACAGGAAGCCAATGAGGATTGTTTTAAGATTGCGTCAAGTGTATTCGATAAGGTTGGCGTAAAAGACTGTCGTTTCGAGAGAGTACATAGAGATGGGAGAATTGTTCCAGATAGAATTCGCCATATTTTGGTTAAAGTGTCATTTTACCAAGACAAAATTGCCATCATGAAAAACGCCAGAAACAGCCTTCGTGAAGAAGGATACTACATTATAGACGATTTGACGAAGCCCGACCTAGAAGAGAAGAAAAAACACTCTAAAATCGTCTCCGATCTCTACAAGGAGGGCGTCAGACTCCGATTTTCAGGTGGGCTGTGGAGACATGGAGACGGGAAGCCATACAACTTTTCCCGATGATCGTGGCGGCCATGTTTTTCATCGCAGATCTGATTGCCAGTCAACTTTCAACCCAAGGCTATGATGACAGCGTTTCCAAAAGCCTCATTGTCAACCTTTTCCCGGTGGATTCAACCGTGAAACAGTTATATTCATTAAGAACTATTGTGAACAATAGAGGATTGTATATTTAAATGGAGCCATTTAAAACGTCATGTGTTTTGTTATATTTTAGTGCTAGCCAGTTGTAAATGCACACCGTTATTTTGTAACCGCAATGGGTCGGTTTTTTCATTCGGATCAACGGAAACAACTATGTAATCCGTGTGAATTGAAGGTATTTATTTTTATTTTTGTAATCTCCTTAATTAATTCATTGAACAGTAAACACGTATTTGTATTATTATCACCTGCACACTACTATTTGCATATCACTTGTCGTCTGAGACAAATAAACGTTACCGTCATCATTGTTATACAATTTGATAAATTCCGATGACCAGCTCTACTATGAAAAGCATGGATCTTTATTTGACTACCTATAATACGAGGGGTCTCAGACAGGCTAAGAAACGTAAGCAGTTATTTTCATATATTAATAGACATAATTCAAGTATTATATGTGT
>JAODAI010174523.1:0-10786 GCA_027575025.1 Scotoplanes globosa | reverse complement strand
CATATTAAATACAGTGGACGTGCCCTAAAAAACACATAATGGCCTTGCCCTTTTACTGACGAAGTTTGAGGCCTGTTCATGTATTATAATATGTTTCAAACACAACAGAAGTTGGTAAAATATCCTCAGTACATTACTAATTGATGATTTCCATCCCTTTTTTAATAGTGTCCTTACAAAGTCTCCATAAGTAGAGACAGATAAATACTGTACATGTATACATGTATACAACTGGTACCAACGGGAGATATTACAGGATTGGGTGGGTCGATGTATCTATGCCAGAAAATTGAATTTGAGCTTATTTGGTTTCCAATTGGTGACTACATGATCATCAGGCATACGTTATAAAAGTCTGTAACCTCGTAACTGTCACCGCGTTGTGCTGCAAGTAATGTATAGCAGTGTGTAATTTTAAAGGTTTGGGCGAGGTAGTCCACAGGATCACCAAAATTTTAAATTGGGTAGTACCTTGGTACTTTTGGTTGTCCTTCGTGAGCAGAAATATTAAAATGAACAACTAGACAATCACTCAAGAACATGCACAAGTACTACAAAACATGAAAGACAAGTAAACAATGCAGAAATATATTTTTTTTAAATTTTAAAAGTCACTTTCTCAAATAAATATTCCTGAATATTTATTTGGGTGTCCGAGGTGAGGACAACCTAGTTTTTCTTTTTTCCAAATTTGGGTAGTCCTTCCAGAATTCTGGTAATCTCGGGCAACAGGACGACCCTTAAAATTGCACGCTGCATAGAGTGTATATGCAGGACTGGAAAATGAATCTATTGACTAAAGTAGAATGACACATAAATGTAGTCATTCTAGAGTCAAGTCACTGAATCGAGACACTGCGTAATTGTTAAAAGTTATATTGATTAATGGCTTCCATCCTGTTCCTAATATAGTGAGGTTAAACTTAATGAATGAATAGGTTTCCTGGCCCTTTTCAACGCAGTGGTTATATGAGCCACCCAAAGCCTTTGATATACCAGTTAGAGCCACTGGAATATAATCATCATCACTCCAGATTCGAACTTGTGACCTTACGATAATAAGTCCAACGCTCTATCAACTGAGCTAACCGGTCAGACAAAAAGCAAACTTTTACTACAATCCAAAACGGCACGTGCCTGTTACATGCATACATAGGCCGAACCACTTGGGGATATGATATGGGCCCACGCTATCAGCTTTATGCCAGAAAGTTTTTTTGACTTCATGATTGCGACGAAGAGATTACGCTCTAACTGACACCACATCCTGCAGCAAATAGTAAGTAAAATATTAATGTATAATCTTTTTTGTTATCTGCAGCAGGGAAAAAATCAACTGGCCGGGCTGGGTCAAGTCAATACATCAGTAGAGTCCAGTAGAGTCATGAATCTAATTAGATGTAGTCACTAGAGCCAAGTCATTGAATCGAGTCAATGTGTCATTGTTTGAGATTTGAGTATATTTCCAACTGTGCTTGAGACATCGCACATTCACATTAAAACGTGTCAAAACTATAATGTTTGGCCTTGAAGGTTCAGTTAATTTTACTATGTTAATTACAGAAACCACCGAAATGGCAAAAGTAAATACTGGTAAATTACAACTTAACGTCTTTTGAATTTGAGAAAGAAAAGCGGGGAAACTTATAAATTAGAACTTCATGTCGGGTAGTCATCCAGATAGCAAATTTGAAGTCAAATTTGGAAGACGTTCACATCCAGGTAAAACCGTGATAACTCTCGGAGGAAACCCAAACTACTAAGCCCAACCACCGGGATTCAAACCCCGGATCTCCAAATTGGTGCGCTTCACTCAGGAAGTTATATTTTGTAAGAAACCAAAGCTGACCTTGACCTGTTTCCGTTCATATTCTGTAGTCTTCAAGTCGACGTAATCACAGGCGTACATCGCCTTCTCTTCCAAATGCTTCGGCAGGAACATTGCTGGATAATGATCACTAACTGGTGCAGTAAGTCTGACAGAGCACCGGTTCAGGCATTTAAGGATCTACGCGGCAGATTCCTGAAATAAAAAATAATGAAAAGATATGTAAACTATAAAAAGGTTATAACAAACATAAAATCTATTTACATTGAGTAACACGTACAGTATCATCAATTCCGGATAAGAGTTGAGCCAGAGCCAATTTTTTTAAAGTTATCTTTTCATTATGTTTATTGGAATGTTTATTGGAAAGTTTATATAGAAACCATTCAGAAATGGGTTTCAGCTTTAATACTCTATTTGGATTTATGTTATATTTTTAACGTTAAAGGGCAATTACACCTTGTAAATAATGTTAGTTGATATTATAGAGCAGAAAATTATCTACAAAATGCTTCAAACTAGAGTTAAATCAAGCCCCATCCACCGGGACAAGATAGCCATACAGGTGCCGTCCAGGCGACCTATAAACGGTTTTAAATCAAGAGTTTTCCTTATCCATGCATGTACCAAATATCAACTTAATCCGACTTACGGTTATTGGGATATATCATGCTCGTGAGCCATTTCTAGAGATTTTCGCAATAAACCCCGCCTACTCAATAATATGCATGGGATCACCGTCAAAATCAATAGGCTTCCTAACCGAACTATAGAGCATCCCTGTGACAATTATCAACTCAATTCGACTTACGTTTTTTGAGATACCGTGTTCACGAGCCATTTCTTGCAATTTTCGCAATATTTTACAAATAAAGCCCCGCCCACTCATTGATATGCAAGGTATCATCGTCAAAATCAATACGCTTCCTAATCGAGCTATAGAACATCCCTGTGCCAAATATCAACTCAACCCTACTTACGGTTAATATTGATATACCGTGTTCACGAACCATTTTTTGCAATTTTCGCAATATTTTATGATTAAAGCCCCACCCACTCCTTAATATACGAGGCATTATTGTCAAAATTAATAGGCTTCCTAAGCGATCCATAGAGCAACCCTATAACAAATATCAACTCAATCAGACTTACGGACAAGCCAATTCTCAAGATTTTCGCAATAAGTCCCGCCCACTAATTAATAAGTGAGGTATCGTCGTCAAAATCAATAGGCTTCCTAAGCGACCCATAGAGCAGCCCTGTACCAAATATCAACTCAATCCTACTTAATACGGTTATTGAGATACCGTGTTCACGAACCATTTCTTGCAATTTTCGCAATATTTACAAATAAAGCCCCACCCACTCACTAATATGTGAGGTGTCATCGTCAACATCATCAATAGACTTACTAACCGACCTATAGAGCATCCCTGTACCAAATATTAACTCAATCCAACTTACTGTTATTGCGATACCGTGTTCACAAGCCATTTTATGATTAAAGCTCCGGCCACTCATTAATATGTGAGGTACTGTATCATCGTCAAAATCAATAGGCTTCCTAAAGCGACCCATAGAGCAGCTCTGTACCAAATATCAACTCAATCTGTTCACGAATTATTTCTTGCGATTTTTGCAATATTTTACAAACAAAGCCCCACCCACTCATTAATATGCAAGTATCATCGTCAACGTCAATAGACTTCCTAACTGACCCATAATAGAGCAGCCCTGTAACAAATATTAACTCAATCCGACTTACAGTTATTGAGATACCATGTTCACGAGCCAATTCTCGAGATGTTGTAATAAGCCCCGCCCACTAATTAATATGCGAGGTGTCATAGTCAAAATCAATAGGCTTACTAACCGACCCATAAATCAGTCCTATACCAAATATCAACTCAATCGGACTAACAGTTACTGGGTTATCATGTTCACAAGCTAGGCGTTGCACATATACACACACGCACGCTGGGGTGACCGCATAGGTTTCTTGTTAAGACAAGAAATCAAAAACGAAAGTCGAATATCAAGCTTCAACTTCGGGTGGGTGCTTGTATCATTACATTAACATCAAGACGTACCATTGATGACGGAACATATATATCATATGTGCATTTAACAGTCTCGTGATTTTCAGACGCATGTGTGTTGTAATTTAGTAATCATGGTCAGATGTTCTCTAGTCTACAGGTAACACCTCTCTCTCTACCTCATGTATCCCTAAAAAGGGGTGAGCAAGAATGAACTAACTAACTGCAGCATCATTGGCTAAAGCTCTCCAACTCTCCCTACTCCTAGCCCTCCAATCGCCAACCCCACCAGTGCAGCTACACACTGGTGACTTCACCCACAGTGCTCCAGTCTTCAATCTCATGAAGTTTGGAAGAAGAAGAAGTGAAATGACTTAGTCATATTTATATATTTACTGTGAAAAGTGGCTGGTCTGGGCGAGAACGTTGCACTTTGGCTTGTTGGACCTGAAAGGGTTAATTGTCTAGTGCTTAGCACTTCTAGCACGTCTGAAATGCATAAAACAAAAAATAATGAAATAAAACCTTTCATATCGTCTTTGCACGTATGTTTTCTTGAATCTTAGTTCGTTGCGATTCTTGGATCAATCGGTTGTAAATTAATATTAAAGCTGGTTGATGATTTTGTAGACGATGTGCTCCACAGTGCTCCAGTCTTCAATTTCATGAAGTTTGCTATATTGGAAGAAGAAGAAAATGTTGAAAGTGTTGATTAACAAAAAATGGGGCCTAATTTGTTGTTGACAATGCACATATACGTACGGCGGCGGCAATTGCCTATCGACAATGCATGTATTGTAGGCATGCGGCCTAGTCGGGGAACCGCCTAGCCTGAGGCTAGGGCTAGGCCCTGACGGAGGCTAGGCCTAACGTTAGGCTAACGAGTTAAACCAATTTAATTAGGCTAGGCCTACGGTAATTTCTGAAAATTAATGATTTTCAATAAAAAGAAATAGGCCAAAGACTTATAACTTAGGTTTAAATTATCACCTGAAATGCAGTGACCGAAATGTTACCCTGAATTGCTTTCTTGAATGTTCGATGAATCGTAAAAACACTGAATTAAAACACCGTCTATAAATTGTATAAATTAAATGTTGTTTATATTTTTTCTTTATTTATTTATTTGTAAACAATAAACATAGACTAGCCCCTGCCATGGTCATTTTCATTCTTAAAAGTTAAATACTGGCATACTGCCCTCGTGTAATAAAATTTTAAAATTGTGGCAATAATTTCTGTCAAATTTACTCAAGTTTTGGCGTTTTTTGAGTAAGTTAGGCATCTAACTTTGCTGTCTACTCAGGCGCGGATCCAGGGGGTCTGGGGGTCCGGACTGCCTCTGCTCGGCAGTGTTTTTTTAATATGGCTTATATGCCGATACAGTCGTGGATCCAGGGGTCTGTGCCTCCCCCAGAGAGCATTTTTCTGGTTTCAATGAGCACTGCAACAGCACACCACCCATTATTTAAACCCGTTAGTAATAAATATGGCGAAGGCAACGGCGGTGTCGGGGTTTGCGGGGGAGGCCGACGTTCCTTGACAGATGGGGAAGGCTCTTTCCATCGTTTCTCATAAATGGTCTACAGCCTATTAAATCCAACCGTGCATTAGTAGGCCTATGCCTGAGGACAATATCACAAATATAGGCCTAGGCCCTATTTCAGTCTTGGGAAATATCCCTCTCATGATCGGGGAAGAAATCTCACTTTTGGGGTACGTGTGGCACCACTCTGGGAATATTATTGAATTCTTCCAGGGGAAATCCTTGTATTTATGTCGCAGCTTATTTTCCAGCATGCAGCACTAGTGTTATATTAAAATAAGTTCCCAACCGGGATTCAACAATTCTTCTCCGATGGGAGGGTCGATCTGTATATACCCCCTTCCCAAAAAAACGATCCACCGACATGCAACGCCATAGCCTCCGCCGTTGGATGGAGGAGGGTCGTCCATTCTGTGGCAATTAATTTTCAGTTGCAATGTTCTCATTTTATTGTTTTCACCTTCCTCATCTCCCCAAAATTTATGTCTGGGGCTACTTCAAGGCCCCTCCCATACCCCATTGACTACGCCACTTTGACCTGCCTAGTGGTGATTTTTGTAATATGCATACCATCTGTCCATATGTCGATATCATCATTATTTGCCAGGAAAACGCATTTCAGCACATCACTTTAAAAAATCATAGGTAGGACCCGGGCCGTGGCACACAATTTCACCTGGTTCCCCCGTCTGGCACTCGCAGTTGCTGTTTGCGCCTTCAAATTGCGCCCACTTTTTTTGTAAACGTAACCAGTTTAGATATGTGAATGATTAATTATATAAAACATTGACCTGTTTTAATAACTATAATTGCATGTTGCCTAAGGCTGCAAGTATTTTTCAAATATATATTGTTCAAGTTGTGTTACACTTGTATTGTATAATACGTGTGTTATGATAACATGCGATATCTGTAAAGATTACCGTTGTAATTAAACCTTTAACTTTGAATAGTTAAGTGATTGATGTTCATGGGCTGTTAATTGAGTATTTATTTGTGTGTGACGACTTAGCCGTATGCCAAACATGGCCCCATCGAAACAACATTTTGAAGTAAATTGACCCATATTTCAGAATTACAATGACTTATGCCCCGACAAACTTGAAGTGTTTGGAAAGTAAGTTCCCGTCACGCTGTATTTGAAGGAATATTTTGATCTTGCATAGGCTACCACTGTCTGTCAATTTGAAAATATGGTAAAAATGTGTTTTTTCAGCCATTCTACTCTACTGCAATTTTGATTTTGTTCCGATGTTCGCATATGGAGTTATTGCAAAAAAACATCAAGTAATAACCCTAATAATTTGTATGACTCCACTTTTAATGACACGTACGACCGTGGCACCTTTTATGAAAAAGATTCGCAATCACGATGCACACACTGAAATTTTTATTTTGTCCCGACGTTGGCATATGGAGTTTTTGCCCAAAACAAGAAATAACCATAATTAAAATTGTATTTGTATGACTCCAAATGACTTTTGGTGACCTTGGACGAGTGGCGTTTTTTTAAAAATATCCGGAATCGTGATACGTCCACAAATACTGATTTTTTTTTTATTCGTTGCGATGTTCGCACATGCAATTATTACAAAAAGGGTAAATAATCGACATTCGAGGTCCTGTGTAGGCTACTCAGTGGAGAACCGAACCTCCGAACCTCCGACTATATATATACATATATCTGATAATTGATAACACCACGTATTTTAAAGTTATCATAGTGTATAACAGGGAAATTGATAAACTTAAAACAGCTAGTTTCGGAACTCCACTTCCATCGTCAGGTAATACGAGACTGATAGTCACTGATGTCACCTATGCCTTGATTACTAGGAACAGTGGAGACTAGTTTAATAAGCTGAAGATCGAGCTTTCCATTTGTTTGTAGGCCTATAGATTGGGTTTTGGGCGGGCAATGTGTAACTATGCTTTATCTAATTCTAAGTTGAAGCTTTGTAGGGGCCGTATCGAAGATTTTGAAAGAGTTTTTATCGCAGGACTGTTTACAGTTGGTTGAGTTCATTATATGTTTGTAGATATGGGAATTATTGTCACTAACTAGATGTTCGTGGACGGATGCGTGTGTTAATATGTCTGTGGATTTCCCCTATATAGCAAGCGTTACGTACAGCTACAATTAAATTGATATGCAACACGTGATCGCAGGTTAACCCTAATTTACCCGGGCGATTTTGATATCTGTGAGCCCGGGGGGGGGGATACTTCGGCCCTCCCAAAGATTTCAGCCATGTATTGTCCAAATGATCTGAAATATGGCATGCCTATATAAAAATGTGTTATGAACAACATGGAACCCAAAAAAAAATGAATTATGTTATTTTCTGTTAATTATACGCTAATTACAAAGAAAATGTGCAAATTTCACATTTTTTCTCAAAAAACCCAAAATCACCTCAAATTTAACTTGGAATCTAATTTAACTCCACTATAAACTAATATAAAGACATATGGAAGGCAATACCTATGCTAGCAATGCATTTAGAGACAAGTATATGCGAAAAAATGGTTTTATTATGACATTTTAGTAATTTATTATGTTGTTTTTTATGATTATCCGTATTTTCGATGTATTCTATTGTTTTTACGTCTTATGTATTACATTGTTTCATTTTTTATGTATTTTATTATTTGAGATGAAATGGGGTGTATTTTTACTCACAAAATTAATTACATGCCAATATATTTACAAACAACAGTGTTCTAGCACCTACAATCTATGTTCACAATGCTTAAGTGTACAAACATATGCAATAATGGCACATTGTCAAAACATACCTTTTTAAAATTCATGTGACATTAACACGAGGGGGCCCACATGATCGGGATAGTGCCAAAATGTGCGCAAGCAGGAGATAAAAAAGTCATGTGCAAACAAAATATATCGGCCGAGCGGTTGCGATTCAATAGTAAAAATGTCGAGGGGGCACTATATGCCCCCCCCCCGGGTAAGTTAGGGTTAAAGAGCAAACGATCTTTGTTTGGAAGCATGTCACGAATTTTAAATGAAGTTAATAGTAATTTGATGTCCATACCTGTACATAGATAATTAACGAGATGCTTAATCTTATGATCCGTCTGTAGGGATAATTGTCTTATGTAGAGAAATTTGTAATAGCTAGTAGGAATCGTGGGATCACTGAGGAACGGTTACAGTGGGGTTAACTTTATGATCTAAATAAGATTTTAGAACTTTGTAGATTAATTTAGGAGGGAACTTGTTTTTACTACCCAAAAGTGTAAACAGTTGTTGGAGGTAAAAATCAAGATTCACCCAACTATTATTGATTTTGTATAGTCGGTCAATCAGAGTCCTAACGAGACTCAATTTATAGCAAAAGGGTATGAAACTGGCATAACTTCAATAATCCAGTATAGGTGCTTTTATGATATACATACGTTTTACATATGGGATCACTGCTAATGAGAACATCTAAGAATGGCAGACGATTGTTCACCTGTTTTCCGATAGTGAATTTAATATTGGGGTGTTTGGTATTGATGTAGTGGAAGAAACCAAGAGCATCGTGTTCGTTGTCGAAAAGACTGAATATGCACGGTCATCTACATATCTACGATAATAAGAGGGC
This sequence comes from Scotoplanes globosa, assembly GCA_027575025.1. Taxonomy (NCBI): domain Eukaryota; kingdom Metazoa; phylum Echinodermata; class Holothuroidea; order Elasipodida; family Elpidiidae; genus Scotoplanes; species Scotoplanes globosa. The sequence goes on along the minus strand of JAODAI010174523.1, from coordinate 1,762 downwards.
ATGGTTATCATTGAGGAATCCGTTAAATATTGTCGCTAGTTGGCCCATAAATAGGTTAGCGAGTATACCGGGTGCTAATGGGGAACCAATGGCTACGCCATCAATCAATTTGATCATAGTAATTTCGATTAAATAGGAAATGGGTTTGGCACGTGGCATAAGTAAATAATTTCTTAAGATCAACTCTACTGATAGAATTTGAAATGTCATTGTTATTTTTGAAAATTGTATCAATGGCGAGGTCTATAGTTTCAGTTAAGGGGATATTGGCCCAACTTGTAACATCATAGGACACCATGTATTTATCATTAATATTAATAGAGGTAATATCTTTGACGAATGAAAAAGAATCCTGGCTACAAAAATCAGTGCATATATGTGGTGAGACGAGATCGCTAAGGTACTTCGCCAATCGATAATTATATGTATCAATACTGAAAATGATAGGGCGAAAAGTAAGAAAATAATTAGTGGTACATTTATGCATTTTAGGCAAGCCATAAATTCTGGCAGGTTGGTTGTGACTCAATATATATATATTGGAATAAGTATCATTTGGAAAAATATAAGAGTGTTTGAATTTTCTAAGGAATCATTGAAGTTGTCCTTCTCTAGAGCTCTGCGGAGAGTCGGGTCAGTCCGTGGCAATTTTCTTGGATTTGGTTCCATCTTCGATGATGGTCTGGATTCCGGTTACGTAGTCTTGCCTGTTCAAGACGACAACTTCACTGCCTTTGTCGAGTTCGAGAATGATGATATCGGGGTTCTGTTGAAGTTTCTTAAGTATACGGTACTTCTTAAGATCGTTTGTTGAGGGCTTGTATAGTTGCTGACATAGTTGTTGGCAAGATGGGCTAGTTGGGTTTTGAGGGTGGCTGAATCGTTAAGGGCATTTAATTGTTTGGAAAGAAATTGGTCAGTGAATTAGTTCAAATGTTGTGAGAACATTAAGTTGGTCTGTTTGATGAAAGGGGGCTGGATGTCAAATCCTAAACCATGTTTTAGAATATGTGTTTCGTCTTCTGTCAGGCTATACGAGGACATGTTTCCAATTATATCTTCGTTGCGGAAGGGTAGGGTAGAATATTTAGTTAAACGTGTTAATTTATCTTCGTGTTGCTGTATGAATCCCCGTGTGTTCCTCTCGACATTAAGGGCAATGACTTTCTGCAGTATATACCAGTCAAGACGAGTGACAATGTCTGCGGTGTTCTTTGCTTCGAGTGCCAGTTGTCGTGCGTGAATACTTTTTTCCTTGCAACCTTTATTGATGGCACTGAGTAGAAGCCTATTTTTGATGGTAGCGATGTCGACGCTCAGCTGTCAGGATGTTGAATGTAGAAACATGGAAATTTCGGGAACACTCCAATTAAGTTGTCGGCAATTCTTTAGAAAATTGATATCCAGCTCTGGAGTTGTTAAAACTCCGAAATATTGCAAGATATCATCATTTAAGATATTCTCTGTAATTTATTTTATTATATATATATATATATATATATGGCGTGGTACAATTGAAACTATTTAAATTGTATGCGGTAAGATTTTCACTTTCCGCATACGTATTGTTTCAGTCTTATAATTCTGTATTGCACTGACGATCCCTTGAAACAGGGTGAAACGATTATAATGTCGGCATAATGAATATAGCTCCTTAACATTTGTTTTGTTGAGCACTTTATACGATAAGTTAAGTTAAGTTAAGTAAGAAAGGATCAGTAAGGACAATGTCCTCATAATATGATCCTGAACCTCGATCACC
>JAODAI010174412.1:0-10787 GCA_027575025.1 Scotoplanes globosa | reverse complement strand
GGCCATGGATAGAGGGAGGTGGAGAGCGTTGGCCAATGACGCGGCTGTTAGTTAGTGTATTCTTCCTCACCCCTTGTCAGGGATACATGAGGTAGAGAGAGAGAGAGATACTATTGAATTATATCATCTTAAATATATTAACTCTAGCTTAACTGATCAATTTTGGTGTTCACATGTCCGGAGAACACTTTACCCACTACGATTTCGGCCATGGTTTATCTGAATGACTTCAACATCGTTCTGCCTATATACAATTATGTTAGCTAACTAAAAACGTAACATTATAATTTCATATCAATTTAGTAAAATGCCCCTAATTGCTTCAAATACAGCTGAAAATGTAATATTTCTTCATTATAGCATAGTATATATATATTAAAGGCATTCATTATATTATGATTATGTTTCGCGGCTGATATGTAAAGAAAATTGAATTAATGTTTTATTTTTATTTATTTTTTCATTGGTTTGAATAATTTTGGGAATGTTCTATATATTTTATTGTTTCGCGTTTATTGTATTATATTATATTTGATTTGTTTGTATTGCATTGTTTGTGATGACACGATTTATATCCTAAAACAGGTTTTGACTTACATAATGAAAATAATGTTGCTACATTTACAAATAACAGTGCTACAACACATATACTCGATTCCACAGACGTTTAGTGTACAACAAATATATGCAATAATTGTGCATTTTTAAAACATACCTTTTTAAAATGAATGTGACACCTACATGGAATGCCCAATTTGGAAGGGAATGGTACCAAAATTTCCCGAATGGTTGCGATTCAGTAGTAAAAAATGTCGAGGGGGCCATTATGCCTCCCCGTTTAAGTAAGGGTTAATCTATGCAGTCAGCCATTACTAATCTCCATTTTCCGCAAAAATCGGCTACACAACTTATGTTGTCCCAGTTCACATATTATTGAAAAACAATATACACTAATTAAAACTACCGCATTTCCGGTTATACAATTTTACATAAGTTGGCTGTCTACTGGTTATTATTATTTTAATCTTCCTTTTGTAGGATAACAGCGGTGACATTTCCGATTACGATGAGACAAAGTATTTTACAGTCGAGACAAATTCATATGATGATGACTTTATTGGGAATATATAAAAACGAAACTTTCTCAACACACAATTAATTTTGGACCGTTCTTTTATTATTTGGTGAACTATACTGGTAATATCAGTTACAGTTATTGCTTACGGGGTATATTTGAATGTTGCCCTGTATTTAATAAAATATTGGTTAATTGGTTGATTGTATGTAACAGCTCAGTTGTAACGTTTCGGTTCAAAACCGCCGTCCTTCGTTTCATAGTCGAGGATCACTGGAGTATTGAAGAACCCAATATGCACCATTTTTGAAATTTATGATAATTATGATCCGACATCCACTGGACCAGAACCCACATGGAAGTAGACTTTATTTTGGTCATCGGCGACCGACAAGCTACTTCAACCATATATATATATATTCGCATTACTAATATACATATCGTGTGTCACATCTACAGTGGTTTTCGACATTTTTTTGTGGGTGTGCTATTAGACCAACTGATCACGTGGAAATATACATCACAGGGATGTACAACATATATATACATCATTATTATCAAGTAATATTTGATGACTACAATATCATATAAGAAAACAATTCATGGTATGCACTTCATTGATTATAATCTCCAGGAGAGAGATGGACTATATAATGCATGTGCGATAGTTAGAAAGCCGATCATCCGAACTATGTCGGTATATTGGAGATGAACAGATCGTCGGTAAACCTTAACAGGGACGCAACCAACTGTTCAGTTCTCTGCTTGTAACCAGACGCTGTGAATGTATCGATTGTAATAGTATTTACCCATCATATCAATGTATACTTGTGTACGTTTATTTTACAATAAAGGATTGAATAATATTAAAATGAAACATTTCTTACAAAATAAATACCTGCATTCAGGTATACTCTCCCTCAGCCACTTTATACATCATAATTATCGCTGTCCTAGTAAGTTGATTATATGTGTAGCTTAAAACACATATAAATGTGATAGTCCCAGTAAGATTTGAAATACAAGTAATTATGCAATTCAGATCGAATGTATAAAAGGAGTTTAGAAAACGTTAGAAGGTTATAAATAAATGTTATAATTAGTCATCACTAATTGATGTATCTATAATTACTGGATATTGGTGGTACTGATGGCCGTTTAGTGGCAGTTAATAAATACATTTAATATTTAAGTATAAACTGGCACCTTACCTGTCCCTGCTGTCAAAAGACTGTAATTAACAGTATAATTACGTATTTGCACTACACATTTATGAATTGTCCCAACTAATATACACTTGTATAACATGGGACTCAGTGATAAAGTTATTTTTACCTAAGTATTAATTTTGGAGAGTCATTGAAGATTTTTTAAAATTTTGTAATTACTGTTTCTTTTTGGAATAATTTGGGTGAACGGCTTGGAGATTTTTTTAAAGATATTACTTCTGAAACTGTATGCTTTGGCAAACATGGAATTAAGTCGACATATTTTGATTTTGTTATTTTTGTGTCAATTATTATTTTATATTTAGTTCCAAGCAGGTGTATCAAAATTAAGTCTAACCTCTTTTATAATAGGACATTTATATTATAAATGATCGTTTAGATATATGTATTTACCTTTTTGATAGTATTCCTAGTATAAGGGAATTGATATTAACAACTGTATTGACGTACTGAAGCTATTTTGATATGTAACACAATTATGTTTATAAATGGAGTTATTGGGAAAAAATGCATTTGCATGTGTATTATTTGAATTATGTTCTTGTCAAATTAATGAATTGAAATTGAAAATAAGATCGATTTGAAATGTAATGGTCAACACATATAGCTATATACAATAAATACACGTTTCGTACAATAAAAATATAAAGTAGGACAGCTACAAAATGACAGCGATAAGTACGGTATAATATGACATAAAAAAACAATAACTGCACAACAATGACATAATACAAAAAAAATAGCTAAAGATCGAGCGCAATACAAATACTCACTCACTTACTCAAACGGATGTATCCGACATATAGTTCACAATGCTACGCCATGACTCCCTGTCGATAATCAGCCCCGGAAAGACCTACATTACTTAGTTGGTGTCTTGAGTCACATAGTTGGTTTAGTTGATTGGTCTTCTTCCACTGTACGGTCACGGCCGTCTCATACAGATTACATCAGAAATTATTTAATCTTTGGCTCGAAAACAACGGCCGGCAAAACTGGCTCTTCGTTGAGTAACCACAGATGATATTGGGGGAATACCATTATAAATTTCAGCCTTGTTTGTGTGCTCAAGCGATGAAATATTATGTACTCTCTTTAACAGCAGTGTATACATATCTGCCATCCAGTCGGTCTTGTAGGTCCTTTTTCATAGTCCAAGTTTTACAGCCATACAGAATAATGCTTTCAACATATGCCCTGAAGAATTAAAATTTAGTTTCCTTGGAGATACTTGATTGCCAGATGCTCTGCAGGTTATTGCAAGCGTTCCATGCTTGACCTTTCGGGAATTAAAATAATTCGTACTGTCGGCTACAAAGGATCACACATATTTCAAATCATCTTCCTTCTTGAGTAGTGTATTGTCCCTCGAAGAGATTGGTTGGTGGTCCATATATCCATTTATAGTCATGGATTATATCTTATTGCATTGAGAAATATACCTAGTTTTGCTGAAGAATATTCCAAAGAAAGTAGGAGATATTGTGCATCTACAATACCATTACTGTTAGAGCTATGTCATCGGCATAGACGGTCCAGATTCGTAAGATATTTGTTCTTATCCTTGAGTGTTTTATTGGGTTTAGTATCAATACCGTTATAATTTAAGGTATCCACTGACTGTCTGATAATGTAGTCGATAACTATTACAAAGATATAGGGGGAAAGTATATCTCCCTGAATAATACCAGTGGTTGTGTTGAATTATCTGGTTGATCCGTCCTTGGTTTGTACGAAGTTGATTGAATTATCATACATGGTTCCAATATCATTGAATGTTGTATGTGGAATAATATAGTTGTGGAGAATATGCAACATCCGGTCCACCGGTTTGTAAGTCTGCCTTTCATTAATTAAGTCGAATTATAAAAGGATCAGTATATAGGATATGGTGATACTAGCCACTAACTTATCCAGTGGAAGCTTAGTGGTTCTGTTTGCATAAATACCAAGCTGAACAGCCGCTGTGCGTAGCCTACAGCATAATTTCAGATTTGAAATAGCACCCATAACCCACAAAAGGCACTTTTCATACCAACATAGCGCTTATGGTTTATGATTTTATTTTCACATTATTATGTCACATGGTAATACACGATAGGTTCCTGAACCACACGATTGTTATAAAAAATACATTTCAGATCGTTGGAAAATGCATTCTGCATAAAAACACAGGTGTATGATTTTGTATTCATAGTATCTATATAATAGACTTGTGAAGCGCGTATAAATGAATAATCTCAAAACTACAAATTGCAAAGTATTTGAAACTTCAGTAATTCAAAAGACTGAAAGGGGCATATATTTAAAAAAAATACTGCAGTCTGTATAGGCCTAATATTCATGAAAATGAGGATACATATGCATATTATAGTAACGGAAACTCTGTAATACAATGCAAGGTAGTATACAGTAAAAATAATTGCAATAAGTTCCAGCCTGTCATCATTACTTTATTATGCTCTAAATACTGGTTATAATATGTACATTAGTGTATACTAAATATCATAATTCGCATGAACAGTACTGCCATTTTCAGACGAATGTGTGTAGTTAACTTGATAGCAATAAGACTGGTAGCGGAGCTTACTAAAACGTTGGATATAGGTTACTTATATAAAGCGTACATATCATGTTGAAGGGTGATATATGATATGTAGCGGCACATTGACGCACATGTTGTAATATGTTAATCAAATGGTAATGTAATACAAATAACTGTGTGACAAAATATAGACAGTAGTAATATTAGTCATCTAATATACTTTCCGACTATATAGAGTACATTTTAATGGCAAAGGAGATTTCCTGATGTGACTTGAGAGTGCAACCCCGGAATGACAATACTGGTTGACGTATATATAAGCTGATATTCATGTAGTCTGGGAAGTCTCGCACAAATAATAACTGCGTTGTTAGCGACTTTACATTGTCGGTGAATGCTGATAATTCATGCTAATTATATATCGCATGTGGAAAGCATGACTTCAGCAGAAGGTTCAGGAGTTGCTTCCACATATGCGTTAAGATATAATCTGGTAAATGGCTTGTAAATTGCACTAAAATCACGTGTTCAGCATTTAACCTCAAATGACCTTTGTCCTCCACCAAAAATAGTATATGTCTTTTATGCATTGGGGTCAACCTTCGCACCAAGTTTGAACATTATCGGACTTTAACTTTTTGAGAAAACGTACTTACAAACTATTTATCGGGCTATTATGTACTTTAGTTGTAAGGACCATACGTCACAATAGTCTTGATAACGACGTTCTTAAAATGTGGCATTCTAAAATTGAAAAATTCAAACATCAATTTATTGAGAAAGGAATGACCGATTTCACTATAGTTTGAAGCACTATTATTTACAAGGTGTATGTGCCCTTTAATGGTCATGTTGGAGTCAGAAGTGTTGGTGAATAGGAATGCATCATTTTGGAGGGGGGTACAAGGGACAGGTATTACGTCGAATTGGTAGTTATGCCTCTACAATGGCATGGCGGTGGCTGGTTCTTTATTCAAAAGAGAGCCCGTCACAACATATCGTATAACAGTGTGTTGCCTCAAACAGATGTGGACTTGCTGGTAGTTAGAAGGGGGACATTTTGAAGAGTTAAATTATGTAATATATTAGTGGGGGAACATGTTAAAATGCAGCGTAAACCTCTGATTTTTATTGCAATTGCAGAATTGTAATATAGTGAGGGAAGTGGTAAACGTGATTAAATGGTCGATATACAAGGGGCAGATGGCTGAAGTGTATTATGATGTATGGTGACGCTTAGCTTTTCAGAGCTATAGGAGCATGTATGTGGGGGTAGACGAAGAGTATGGGGTCGTAAATCTTGCTTTTGTGGGTGGGTAGTTACACTTTGTGGAAGGAAGGAACTCGGGCAAGAAGGGGTTCCTAGAAGAAAAAAAAGATGTGGTGAACGACGGATGTAGATAGGGCGGTGAGAAGAAATTAGACAATGACAGTTATAGTGGGATACATTCGGAGTTAACATTACGCCACCTTTATGGGCATAATAAAGAAGGTAGCTAGGAAGTCCGTATACAAGGTAAGATGTGATAGGCTATAGAGCTTTTATAATCAGCTGGATCATGATGGGGGGATGGAACTTATTTTTTAAATGTCACGGGCCAGGAAGAAAGAGGACGTATATGTTAAGGGAGGCAGAGTGGGTAAGGATCCGGACAGGAGGATAATCGCTGACAATGATGATGTAATTACAGTATGGGATAACTACTTCATGGAGCTGTGCAATCAGGAATGAAGCGTTGATCTGGATTTACCCAGAGCAGTGAGGGGTAAGACTGATGTCGTCGAAAGTTCTGACTTTGAAGTGGATTGGGCTCTGAGATGAATGAAGAGGGATAAGGCTGCTGGTTTGGACGGAACGAGTGTGAAAATGTTTGATATTATAGGGGATATGGGAGTGAAATGGTTAAGGAGACTGTTCAATTTGTGTTACATGGAAAGTAAGACTGACTAGCGGAAGGACTGGCGGAATGACGGACGAGTCTGATTTTTCCTATTTGGAAGCAAAAGGACGATGTTCGTGACCCACAAAGTACCAGGGTATCACACTGTCACGTTAGTTGTTAAGTTTTTTTAAAGGATTTTGGATATACTAAGTATGACTATAGTTGAGAAGTAGATCGAGGAGGAAAAGCAGGGCTTTCGTAAGGATATAGATACAAGTGATGGGATCATCTCACTTATGTAGATGGCGAAAACATATTTGAAAGCGAAAGGGAGTATGTCGTTGTTATTTTTTTTAGATTTGTAGAAGACATATTATAAGATTCCTAGGGAATTAGTGTCTACGTTACGTAAGGTGGATGTGTGTACCTGAATCTGATCGGATGGTGGATGGTCTTTATTAAGGTATAGCTGGTAGGGTTCTGATTGGTTCGGGATGTCAGAAGAGTATGGGGTTAATGTTATGTTTATGCAGGGCAGTGCCCTCAGCCCACTTATTTTCATTGTAGTATTGGAAGTGATTAACATGTAAGTCAGTATAAATAATCTACTGAAAAAGATGTTATCTGCTGCCGACCTAGCAATATTTATGGATATTAAGCAGGTGTTTCAGGATGTACTAGAAGAATATAAAGGTTTATTTGAGAGGCATGTGTAGCGTATGAACCTATATAAGGCGTATACGTTTCATCAGTGGGCATGCAACGGCAGGAGTTTGGTATAACCGTTACGATATTAAGCAGAGGAATAGTCTTGCGTATTTTGTGAGAATATATTCTGGGGCCGGGCGATCTGATGGGGAGGTGGGGTAAAATAATCCAACCGGGGGCTCTGGTCGGGATAAATGTGTCAGATATGCATTTTTTGTATGGAATGGAAGGTATTGGGTACCTGTGTTATCCCTGCATGTATTTACAGGCGTGATGCAGTGACTCTATCAGGGACTCAACAACAGCTACTCGAAATATACGAAAATAATGGGATGAGAAAGATTGCAGGATAAAGCGGGTGAATAGGAGTAGGTTGCATGATATTTATAGATTGGGATGAATAGGAGTCACACAGAGAGGTTGAGCAGGGGATGCATGATGTGGGATGGACGTGTATAACGTATAAATGAAGGGCGACTCCGGAAAATAGCGATTTCAAATATGGATGTTGGTAGAAGGGGTAGGGGGATACTTTTTTGGAGAAGGAGGAACTGTGCTAAGAGGGATTGTAGGAGTGTTGGTAGTGATGTTGGTTTGAAGGTCACGGTTACGGATAGAAAGAGGTGGAGAGCTTTGGCTAATGATGCGGCTATCGGTTAGCATTTTCGTCCTCATGCACCCCTCTCTTTAGGGATTCATGAGATGCGGAGAGTGATAATATACATTGTGGGTAATATAAAACATATTATTTGTTACTGTGGTAACAAAATGAGACCCACGATTGGCTAAACACGAGGACAGAAGTAACTGGAGATCGCATTGACCTAGATATCTGATATGTGGGTGAATTGTATATGATAACATTCCGAACAAGACAAATGAAGCCGGAATTTTGAAGTCATTTCCGTGGTAACCCGTAGTCTGACAATCAGTTAGTTGTGCTTCTAGTTCAAAAAGTAGCTCAAATCATCGCTTTTCCTATGCAAACCCTTGGAAATTCTCGCAGATCTCCGTTTCCACTATTTGCCTAATTGTGATATCCTAAATACTTTCCAATAGCTTAAAAACATTCCCAAAACAATGTGATACCATGGCACTTTCCAGGGTCTTGAATATCGATTATATACTTCAAAATATAAATAATCATGCCTGTGTGTCAGTCCCTGTTTGTATTTGTCTCCCGTATATTTTTGGCATAATCTCACTAAAAACTTAACTCCCACCTCCTCTTTAATAATACACATTTCCATTGGCGTTTTACCCATTCCTGGAACCTAATCCTTTTTCATCCGTCCCAGAGAACAATCTACTTCTATGTCCAACATTATATCCACCTCAATATTTCCCCCACTATACTGGGTAAATTCAGATCTGATAATGTACACATAGCTTAATTACATCATCCTTGCTAGTGGCCAGCTTCCCACCCTGCTCCGTTATCACCATGCTCGATAACATATACGCCATCTTTTTTGTGTCCCCGACGTCCGAGCCATTTTAAATCTAACTTTGCGTCTCACATCTTCATCCAGCTGCCTATAATTGTTAGTATGTCCTTATCCTTTATGCACCTCTTTTTCGGGCCATATATGTACCGCAATGCTAAAATCAGGTTGAACCACCACATTCCTGATATCTTCTAACTTGGTTCATAACTCTCTCTTTTCATCATCTTTGATCTCTATCTACCACACGTGTCTTTTGTTCCACGATCCTCCCCGTTTTCCCATTGTCCTTCCATAAGTGGCATATAATATATATATGAAATGAATCAGATCTTACCTAATGTTAGCATGCGTACCTATAATTTATGGTAGTCAAAACTTCATGTTGACATCACACACATGAAACTCATACATTATGCTTATACATACTCAATCGACTTGTGCAATTTAATTCAATATTGGGTCAATATTAATGGAAAACTCGTTCAGACCTAAGCAGCACTGTGTGGCTATCAATCTCGGGCTGGTTGGCTCGTTATCCACTTCGTACTCATCTAGGAGAAGGACAACTCCAACTTAACATCGCACACAATTAGCCAGAGCCAGAGCTGTGTGGCTATTTAATTACAATAACTTTATGACGACGACCACTAACGAACACGATTTGGCCCTCCTCATCCTAGGTAAACGACACGCCACGTGTCCAGACAATTGTGATACATAATGCAAATAATGAGGGATCGACGCACCGGCAGCGGACTTGGTGCGAGGTCGTGATAGGGAGTTTAAACCTATGCTCAATGTAAGTGAAGAGTCTGGAAGTAATGGATATGATGGGTAGATGGAGGCTAGATATTGTGTGTGTCAAAGAAATAAAGTAGAACGGAGATATGACGATGCTTTAATCTGTTCCATGCAGCGGTGGGAGGAGTAATGGGGCTGTTATTTTAGTTTCAGAAAGATTGAGTAAGGAAGTGGTGAGGGTTGAGAGGGGCGAAGGGAGACTAATTTCGATATGGATTTTGATTAAAAATCAGCTGATGGGTATTATATATGTATATGGCCCACATACCGGTAGGATTGGAGCGTACTGAGGGGGTGATGTGTCTAGTGGATGATGGTACCATGCTGTGTATTGGTGGTGATTTGAACGTCCATGTTTGGGTTAGAGGGATGGGTGAAGAGGAGTGTGGGGGTAATTTCGGAAAATGGAGGTTAGCGAGCTGGTGAATATATGTCTTCGTAATAGCATGGCTATGGCTGTTTCCTTTTCAAAAGAGATTCCGTCACAACATTACATATAGGAGTAGGCTACACACAACTGAGATGGATTTGTTGGTAGCTAGAAATGGGCAATTGTGGAGGGTTAAGGATTGTAAGTCCATTACTGGGGAGTATGTTATTATACAACGTAATACGCTTAGAGAATCGAAACGCCGCAAGGGAAGTGGGTCAAACAATAATGAAGTGGTGGTTATGTAAAGATCGGGTGGTTGTAGAGTACAGGCACAATGTGGCAAATAGCTTCGGGGAGCTACATGATTATGTAGGGAGTGTACAAGTTGAGTGGTATATTTTTAAGCTGGCCTTTGTAGGACTTGCCAAGGCAATTTGTAGAAGGTCATCGAGTAAGTGTGGTGTATTATGGAAAATAGGCATATGTGGTAGACAAAGGTGGTAGAGTTGGAGGTGGTCCAGCAAAGTGAGATATGGAATAAATTAGAAGAGATCAGGGATAGGGGTTATAACCTCACTTAGCATTACGGCAATGGTATGTACAGAAAAACGTATCTAGGAGTGCATTATAAAAGTCAAGGGGTGATATAATAGAGTATTTATAGACAGCTTAATAATGACGGGGGAAATAATCTTATCTTTATAATGTAGTTGTTAAGAATCAGC
>JAODAI010174300.1:0-10787 GCA_027575025.1 Scotoplanes globosa | reverse complement strand
TAACTTCTTTAGCCATTGGCTAATCTTCCAGAAGGCCCTGTGACGCAACGAACGGACAAGGGGATAGAAGGGAAAACCGAAGTGCCCGGAGTAAAACCTCTAGTTGTAGACATGGCCATCCCATTTGCACGTCCGACCGGGAGTCGAGCCCCGGTCGCAGTGGTGTAAGAGCGTAGCGCTTACCACTACGCCACAGCCTACTCCCATAATGTTACTATGTTGTTAGCAGCTCCAGTGGCCGAATACTGGATGACGCTCATCTGTAGTTTGCCGTATCTCTCCCTGATCGAACAAGCATACTCCGCAGATGAATAACACAAGACCAAAGTTAAGTTAATGTCAGTGTCGAAGTATAATATTATATATTGCGCTATGGAGGGTGATGAAAGGTATTTTCGAACTTTTCCCGAAAATGTATTAGGGTGGGTATTTTTAGTATAGCTAGTTAATTATATTCCACAAAAACAGTGATTAACAATCACGGTCAGCTGACGATCATTAATATGTATATTAGCAATTCACTCAAATTCAAAAATTGGCTCCATATTACACATTTTAAATATTGCCAATCTAACAACAATTCGTTTTCAGGAGTATAGGCCTACACGTTTTCATAAGAATCGCTTGTATAAGAAACCAGTACTACAGGAGGCCAAAAAAATTAAGAAACTTTTAGTACTACATTGAAAATCATTAAGAAGCTCCAAAAATTTAGTATTCAAAATCATAATAAAATGTATTTTGCATTTAATGTGTACAATATACAGTTATATGTATTAAATCATCAATTTAACCAACTTGAATAAATAATTTCAACACTTATATATGTCCTGCATAAGATTGCTAATTATACCATGTAAGCCTACTTCGATGGTAAAAATTAAGAAACTGCTAAGAAACTTTTAGTAGTACATTTGGGAACATGTGCAAACGTGGACAAACATTTCGGAAGGAGGCCTGACAAGTCACCACCTTATGGCCCATCGAATCTGTGATTTATCACAGATCTGCTCACAGTAATCTATATGATTACAGACCATAGCGAAAGCTGAGTGTCAACCTGTTTGTTTGTTGTTGTTTTGTTGTAAAATCGGCAAAAAATTAAGAAATTTTTAGTAGGCCTACTATGGTCTGGCCCTAGTTTCTTATAGAAAAGAGTGTAATGTTATGCATTCCGTGTTTTATATTTATATAGCTTATGTGCATATACTCTAAAACCACCGGGATTAGATTTACCATTAAAAAGATCATATATCATCCATACATATCTTGGTTAAAATAATAACACATTCCTGGTTAAAATTAATACTTTTATTGTGAATTTTTCAATATTTAACTGGGATTCTGTTATTTTAACCAGGATATGTATGGATGATATATGACCCTTTTAGTGTTAAATCTAACCCCGGTGTTTTTAAAGGATATTAGCAAGTTACTTTGTTGTTATTATAATTGATTATGTTTTTGTTACCTTTCAACGCAGCTGTTAAATAAAAGCTTTTGATATACCAGTTAGACTGCCACTGGAATATAATCGTAACTTAGGCCTACTCAAATTCCAACTCCTGACCATTCGATCACAAATCCCGTGATCTATGAACTGAGATAACCGCCGGGTCTGACAGAAGTGATTTGAGGTGGTGAATACGTTAAAAAACAAAGCAGGCAAGCTTTTGGTAAAAAATATGTGCCCAAATAGGTTGAAAGATGTTAAAGACTCACACAACATATTTGTGATCTTTAGTCAACGGTGTAAAGTGTAAAGTTTTATTGTGTCTGGATAGCTTAATATGAGTGAAATTAAAATATACAAGCTTATTGCTGGGTAGAGTTATCTATGGAAAATGTCAATTCGGAGAAAAAATAAAATCATGGCTTTTGTAGTCTTGGATTATAATACATTACGTTATTATAATACTAGGATAATACGTGTTTATTGTATTTTGAACTTTTTACACAAAATATTTCAAGAATATAACCTACTTGTCCATTATGGACATGGGCACGTAGGCTATATATGCCTATATAGTTATTTAAATAATTGGAACAGATGGCCTCTACGTTGAATCATAGTGCAGGTTACAACTTACAAATAACACTTGATACACCAGTTAGAGCCACTGGAATATAATGTGCACACACGAAACGGACACAACTCACACGCTATACCGCTATACCAGTTACGTATTGAACATACATAGGCCTAGAACTGAAACACAACTACTTACGAATGAGACGATTATGAATAGTCGAAAATAAGGAGACGTCAAGTTTACTTGGGTTAATTATAAATAGTTGACAAAGTTAGCAGTATAACCTACCCCAAGCCTTTGTCGAGAGTATGCCTATATGTTGTTGTACAATTATTATCAGCATATAGTGCTGGTAATATCATAAATTGACAACAGAGTACAAGTTACAACAACAGTATAGCCTACCAGCATAAGTTATTAAATGAATGGCGGGGTTATATGCATGGCCAGTTATTAAAATAAATATAATATAGTCACTATCGTCGCAATGATATACATAGAGGTCTCTCTCTTATTGAAATTTCATAAATAAATAACTTCTATTGACATAAGCCTATATTTAAATGCCAATGAACAGTCGTGGACATGTATGCATAATATTGACGATTTATGCAAGTTGTGAAGCGCTGCATGTAAACTAGGGTCAACGATCAACAACTAATAGTAATGTATACCTGAATGAAGGGCGAACAACTTATAATAGACGCACATTGTCCTGCGTTGTCATTAATGAAGAGAATAATTTAACATTCGATTGCAAGTGTGCCAAATCTTTATCTGGTTTTAAATGATTTATCAATGTTGCGATTGCTGTTTAATTAAGTTCATTGTTAAGCAAGTGGGTGTAAAGTTTTCTTAAGTCAGGTGTAGAGTGTTCTGGTCAATTGTTATTTTGTTATGCGTTGTAGGTTGTATTTACTTGTATGTATTTTAAACAAGTATGAGTCTAAGTTGAAATGCACATAAATTATGTAAGATATAATGTAAGATATAATATATCATTGTGATATCATACAGATATATAGCAGAGCAAGCCACTGTTCCCGAGTAAAACCACAATCATACGGAAGCATGCATTGTATTATCCAGTTTGTGTTTGAACATGTTACTGTATATACTATCTACTAGGATTGTGTAGTTTGGTCGGAAATTGTTCCGTTTATTAATAACTATTTAAAGGCGGCGATATGTTTGAATTATTGGGGGTAGGTTTGGGGTAGGAGTGGTGGGCAATTACAAAGTATAAAGCGTTGTTCCACTACTATGGGTATATATCAAATACAGGCGAGACTAGGATAAACTTCCGGTCTCTTTTCGACATAGATGTTATATGAGCCACCCGAAGCCTTGGTATTGACAGTTAGAGCTATTGTAATATAATCATGGTTATAACCAAGCAATCAAATAATCTATTTCCAGTAATCCTACATCATTTATTATTGTGCATTTCACCATTATGGTAGAATAATAAATTGAAGTTGTCGTGTTTCATCTCAAATGACCATTGGCCTTCACACCAAAAAATAGCACAAGTCTTGTATGCATTGGGGTTGGGGTCAACCTTCATGTTTGAACTGAACTCATGTGAGCTCACCGTGATGTCAATATGATATAAAATGTGAACTTCACCGTGATGTCAAAATGAAATCACACAGTGATGTCAGTGACATCCCATGATATAGCTGTGAGCTCACTGTGATATCACATCACAGTGTGAGTTACTTACGAGCTCACAGTTATATTATATGTCATGTGATATAACTGTGGCATCACTGTGTGATTTCATTTTGACATCACCGTGATGTTCACATGATATCACTGTGATCTCATCATGATATTACATTCTTGACTGGGGTCTTGATAAAGACGTTTTTTAACAAAGTGGCGTTATATAATTGTCAATTTAAAACCTTAACATATTGAGAACGGAATGGCCGATTTGACTCTAGTTTGAAACATTTTGTAGAAAATGTTCTGCTCTATAATATCAACTAACGTTATTTACAAACTTGGTGTGCCCTTTAAAACAGCACATCAATAACGATGTTATATTAGTGCCAGATAGGTTAATTAGATTCAAGTGACATTGTTAACAATACAAACAAATAAAAGGAATGGCAATCCTAGATAACTCCCTACTCTTTGCGAAAAGATGGCCAGACTAGAATAACGAAACAGGTAGTGCTTAAACGTCTTCATCCGATGGACGCCCCTCAAAAAGTTTAACTTATGAACTGAAATAGTTACCAGAGTGTGTCCACTGCCACAAAGACAGCTACTGTGAGCCACTGGCGAGAGTTGAGTGATTGTAGAGGTCCAGTTGGTAATCCATCCAACAAGAAATATAATTTCCCAACATTACCCCAACACCGATGTTATATAGTGCCAGATATCAATTTAATTAAGTTGGATGTGGTTAATAACTACTACACAAAGGTACCAAGGTACTACCTCTCACGCACACCCCAACTCATTGACAAGCTAGTCTAGTTTACCAACCTCCTTTACAATAAAAGGCTCAACGTAACATGAATCCCAGACATTGACTGGACTTGATTCCAGTGAAAGAGTTGAATATGACACAATTTGTGTTTCAAAGAATCGGATTGGAGTCAATATCATAGGAGACTCAACTGACTCCAGATGAGACTCAACTGACTCCAGATGAGACTCAACTGACTCCAGATGAGACTCAACCGACTCAAGACTCAACTCTTGGAGACTTGATAAAATCAGCTGTAGGTTAACTTAGTGTAGTTGGTAGTTGTGACCAGGCCTGGTTGTGACAACTGAAAATGAGGACAATATAATGGCATGGAAATAGGAGTCATACTTTTATAATTTACATTGCAATAATACTAAACTTTAATCGTTTATCAGATCAATATGTACATTATTTACAATTTTAATGATATCACAGTTTATAATATAATTTTCCGGATTATAAAATAATATTCTGTATTACAAATTCACACAATTTATTTGATTGTAAACAACAAAGTGCTACAAGTGATTAGTTTCTATAACTTTGTAATGTTACTATTAAGTTTACGCCCAGATTAGGCCTAGCGTAAAACATGAGTTTGTCATAATTATTAATATTGTTTATATTAGACGAGTATGACACACAACCATTTGTATCAACTCTACTGTACATGATAACAAATAAGGTGGGTGCTTCTTATGGGTAGGAGGCTTCCTACACATAATAAGTGTCCACATATTTATCCCTTTATACCACATAATAATAAATAAATAAAATAAATAAAATGAATGCTCATCAAATTAGTTACCAGTCTGTTCAACAGTATAATGTAAAGATTAAAAGATAACTTACTGTTTGATGTTTGATCTTCATTTTATGAAGTAATTGGAGTGAGTATTATTATCAGTCTGTTCAGCTGTACAGTATAATATATAATACCAGTCTGTTCAGCTGTACAGTATAATACATAATACCAGTCTGTTCAGCTGTACAGTATAATAAATACATAATAATATCAGTCTGTTCAGTTGTACAGCATAATACATAATATCAGTCTGTTCAGCTGTACAGTATAATACATAATATCAGTCTGTTCAGCTGTACAGTATAATATATAATACCAGTCTGTTCAGCTGTACAGTATAATACATAATAATACCAGTCTGTTCAGCTGTACAGTATAATACATAATAATATCAGTCTGTTCAGCTGTACAGTATAATACATAATAATATCAGTCTGTTCAGCTGTACAGTATAATACATAATATCAGTCTGTTCAGCTGTTCAGCTGTACAGTGTAATACATACATAATATCTAGTGGTATCGAACCCACCACGTAGACATAATAATAATATATTGATTGATTAGGTTTCCTGGCCCTTTTCAATGCAGAGATTATTTGAGCCTCCCAAGGGATTGGATACACCAGTAAGAGCCATTGGAATATAATCATCTGTGATCACTCTGTATTGGAAGTATGGACATATCCTCTGCCTATCCTATGATTAAAACGTTAGTTGGTACAGTGCTCGCGCCATTCAATACAAAGGTCCACAGGGACTTTTATAAAAAAAGGAGGTAGATGCTCTACCCATTATGCCACGCTAGCCAAGAAGAGCATTGGTTGACTCAACAAGTTTCCTTTTCACCTACGAGGTAATATTATATAGAATGAATGAATGAATAGATTTCCTGGCCCTTTTCAAAGCAGTGACTATATGAGTCACCCAAAGCATTTGATATACCAGTTTGAGCCACTGGATATATTGCGATCGTAAGTCAAACGCTCTATCAACTGAGCTAACCAGTCAGAAAACATCCAAAGCCTTTGATTTTATATTACAATTAATAGAAAATGTGGAAGAATCAGGTGGAGGAGGAGATGAGGAAGGTTGGGCTAAAGAAGGAAAATGCTCCAAACAGGTTGAGATGGCGGGATGGTGGTGTAAGGGTGATTGCTGCAAGAGTAAGGTGATTCCGGCCACCTCCGAACTTCAGGGACAAAACCAGATCAAAACTGGACCGATGATGATGATGGGAGATACTGGAATATAGGAGGCCAGAGCTGAGATCTGAGCATTTCTGGATGGAGCCCATTCTTATCTTCAAAATGATGCATATATCATACAGTCAAGCTACAGACCGTAGGCTCATGTCTTGCGGAGTAAAGTTGCACACATGTTCATTCAGAGGTAATCAATTTAGACTACTGAACATATATACCACTGCAGACAATGACTCATGCTACAATATCAATTTAACAATGGCTAATAACAACATTATTGCATGGAAACCACTGATTATGGTTAATGATTCAGTAATATTACTATTGTTTGTTGCAATTATAAGCAACATTCAAGAGACACATTTTTCAGTTATATAATATTCCATCATCTTGTGATTGACGTGATACTGTTTCATTAACCCCAAATCTGCACAAAATATATATATATCATTTTAAAGATATTGAAATGGAGAATTCAAAAATACAAAGAACCAACTTTCCCAAAAATCGACTTTACTCTGCTTTTGTGATGGATGGTCCCATATAGACATTTTTTGCTGTACCGTAAAATAGCACATTTAAACTTTACAGCCATTTTGTGATGGTTACATATGACTTCTTTCAACATTTCATGGCAGGGTAACTTTGTTAGTCATTGGATAATGTTCCCAAAGACCCTGTTAAGCAACGGGCGGGACAATAGGGGGATAGAGGGGAAAACTTTGGAGAGCCCAGAGTAAAACCTCTAGTTGTAGAAATGGCCATCCCATTTGCACGTCCAAACGAGGATTAAACCCGGTCACAGTGATGCAAGAGCGTAACGCTTACCACTACGCCCACAGCCTATTCCTCCTAAGAACCACCATGGAAATATAGCAACCTGATACAACTCTTAATTTCAATCATGAATGTCTTGAAGACATTTCATCATTCATCAATAAGAGTAGAGTGGAAGTCCAGTCACCATTCACGATTACAGAGACACAAATTGGATTATGTGGTGACGCTAAAAAGTTGTAACTCGAGCTGGTTTCAGTATCCTTGCAATATACTACCTTTAACTTGGTCTGAAATCAAACGGATAAGGACGTTCCTTCGTTGAGTTATCAAATATATAAACACAAACATATCCAGTTTTTCGGACGTCAATTTTGAGAGAAATAGCGTTATAAATGGAAAATAAAACTAACGTTGTTTATAAATGTTCAGTTCAAATAACTGCATAAAAATATATTATCTATGTACCTTTTCAAGTTTAATCATGCAGAAAAAATACTAAACACACTGATGATTCTTTTTGTCATAATAAAAAAAATATCTGCAGTCCACCTCTCAACTTTTCAATGATATAATTATTGATTGCGTGTGAAATGAAAATGTGCCAACATATTCCTGTTTTTTCCCGATAGGTCGTGGTTAAGGGCAGGAGCTCAGTCACCATCTATTATTACCCGTGTCCCGGTCGGCGTACCATTGCGTAAGCAACCCATCTAACTTGACATCTCATACCCGCGCAAACTACCAACGATGGTACTCGAACTAACAGACAGATCACATTTGTTTCATCAAGTTGTCAACAACACTGTTATGTGAGCGGCCACGCAAAGCCTTTGATGCGAGTAATTAGAGACTATGAAATATAGTCATAATTATTACCCCGGATTCATACCATATATATTGCGATCACAAGCCCACTGGGTGAGCTAACCGACCAGATATTTCATCCATGTAAGCATTTTGCCCATCCCATTATCCGACTTCTCACAACCACTCAAACTACCAACGATGGTACTCGTACTAGCCGAGACACCCGGATATCAAAAACCATGGCACCTGTGTTACACCTTATCTACATCTACGTCTGACACCATCCCCACGTCCACTGTACTGGAGGCGTCTGAGCAGTCATTCTGGTGATATCATAAACCATGGCACCTGTGCTACACCTTACCTCAAACTACCAATGATGGTACCCATACTAGCCGAGACACCCTGATATCATAAACCAGGGCACCTGTGCTACACCTTATCTAGATCTACGTCTGACACCATCCCCACATCTACTGTACCGGAGGCGTCTGAGCAGTCATTCTGGTGATGTTATAAACCATGGCACCTGTGCTACACCTTATCCACATCTACGTCTGACACCATCCCCACATCTACTGTACTGGAGGCGTCTGAGCAGTCATTCTGGTGATATCATAAACCATGGCACCTGTGCTACACCTTATCCACATCTACGTCTGACACCATCCCCACGTCCACTGTGCTGGAGGCGTCTGAGCAGTCATTCTGGTGATGTGGCCAGTCTTTTCTCTGACAGAAAGGGCTGCAGTAGCTGACCTGGTGACAGTCTGTACACTCCATGCTGGCATCACGACCACAGTTAGCACACGTCTGGAGAATAGTGGGGGGTACAAGGAGAAACGACAGGCTATAATATCTAACAGAAGCAGATATCTGCATGGCAGACTAACAAATTTAGGAGCTGAATTTACAGCTCTCCTGAGATTCTCATGTGTGAAGGTCTGCAATGCAGAGGTCATATGAGTCACCCAAAGCCGTTGATATACCAGTTAGAACCACTGGAATGTAATCATCATATTCAAACTACTGACCTTGAGATCACACGTTGAGATCACTGAATTGCTGACCATGCTCCAATCTCTTACATAGAACATCAACATTTACCCTTTTTAAAGTCTTTGGCATAACTCGACCTCCGGTGGTTTCGAAGCCTCGTATTTAGTCTACCTACATGCAGATGTACGCTATCAGGTGGGCATCCATGCAATTAAAAGTCTGACAAACTATTCACTGAGCTAAACCGTCAAATTAAATTAATCAGTGACATAGACCACAGCCGTCGGCGACCATACATTTTTTATCTATTTACAAATTTGAGCAATCGGTGCCCCTCAAAATTGTAAAACACAAGCGCCCTTTTTGCAAATGACATCAACCCCTGCAATGCATAACTCAGGTCCAACCGAAATCTACATTTGTTGCTGATCCGATGGCAGATATATTTGTTGCCAGAATAAGTCAGTGCGATATTCAAACTTCCGGTACACATTTATGCATTTCCGGCGGCCTTTAGCTTTGACTTTTAACACAGTAGGCAAAGTGTACAAGTTCATCATTCACATAGCGCCGATATTTCAGCACTCATCGTCATAACTCTGTTTCTTCCAACGGTGAGTACGGTCTAGTTCTCCTGGCCTTCGTGACACGACATGACAACTCCCGGTCAATTCCCAGAGTGTTGAGTTGTTTTTTGACTGATCAAAAATATCAGTTTTGTCCTCTAAATATTTTTGTCTTCCTCTCAGACGCTAGATTAGTGCACGTATTGTATGTGGCGTTGTGATTATTGAAAGCCGATGACCAACGAACATAATCTGATCATCATTGCCTAAAAAAAGTGAAATACTCGCTCATTATGATATTTCTTAATTAGTGTGCGGCGGTTGAACTTGCTACGACATATAATGTACCAAACCAACCTTCAGAATCGGCACTATTATGATCGTCTCCATTAAATTATCGTTGATCATATTACTGTGATGTGATTTGTTCATGTATATGTGTTAAATGAGTAAGCAATGTATTGGCTTCATGTATAATATATAGTCTTACGATATATAACAACTTTTTAAAGTATTTTTAGCTAAAAAATACTTTTAAATTCAATTCTAGCGATAGAAATAAATCACAATTAGTCGACAAAAGCATGACCCAATTAATGGACTCTGCTTCGTTCGCATCACCCATGATATTTAAGCACTCTCTGAATAATGGGTGTGTACTTTATTTGTTCTTAATTAGTCCATGACATTGAACATAACACCTGAACTTGCTACGACAGATAATGTACCCAAACCAACCTTGATCAATTCTTCGTCGCTGTTGTGATCCACCCCGTCTAATTTGTCAGCCGTAGCTTGTGCGATGGCGTCCGCCACAGCGTTTTCCTTCTCTGTCTTGGCAACAATCAGGGCTCTGGAGAGCTGCAGCTGGGCATCCATTCTGATGCGGGCTATCGCCTGGTGGAAAACACAACATAAAGTACAGACATATCAGAGAGAGAGAGAGTCTATGGAATCGCACACAACATAAAGTACAGACATATCAGGCTACGCATTTAAGAGACTACTGTCCATGGTCATTCACAAGGCAACTCCCCAAAACTTACTGGTTTGGGTATTCACGAGTAGACTATACTTACCTTAGCTTACATCCTAAATGCCACTCTCCA
>JAODAI010174189.1:0-10788 GCA_027575025.1 Scotoplanes globosa | reverse complement strand
CCAAGTACCATTATTTCAGTTTTGTTAGGGTTAAGTTTAAGAAAGAAACTAGACATCCAAGTCTTAATAGTTTCAAGTTTTCAGGATGATGACCACCCGATGTAAAGCTGTAATTTGTAAGTCTAATTTAATACCTATTCCACATTGGTGCCGCTTAGCGTCGTAAAATAAATATCCGTTTCCAGGCCAGTTGTTATTATTATCATTAATTATTGATTTCAGGAGCGGATGATGAGTTACAGGTGGAACCGATAGCGCGTCTCATCGCGACCTATCCCTACCCCACCTACTATCACAGCTTCGGCATGACAGAGAACTACTTCATCCTGGTGGAGCAGCCCTACTTCGTCAACGCCATGAAGCTGATGGTGTCCAACGCTGTGGGCTACAGCTTCGAGGATTGCCTCTACTACGACGATCGCAAGAAAACCGTTATCCGGGTCACTTGCCGCAAGACCGGCAAGGCCATGGTCACCAAATACAGGTACACGGCGGACCCGTTCTTCATGTTCCATCACGTCAACGCGTACGAAGAAGACGGCCACATAGTGTTTGATGTCTGCGGGTACGACGACCCATCCATCATCAAGAGCCTCTACCTCTCATCTCTGTCAACGGCGCCCTCGCCAGATCTTAAGCCACCCACGCTGCGGCGATTCGTCTTGCCCAGCAATATGGTGAGTGACAGTTTTGCAATTGGCAATTGTAACCACAGCATGCACAGATGTCCTGAATGTTGCCCATACATTTCCCCGGAATGAGTGATCATTTCCCCGGAATCAATGATCATTTCCCCTGAATGAGTGATCATTTCCCCAGAATCAATGATCATTTCCCCAGAATCAATGATCATTTC
Organism: Scotoplanes globosa; assembly: GCA_027575025.1. Classification (NCBI taxonomy): domain Eukaryota; kingdom Metazoa; phylum Echinodermata; class Holothuroidea; order Elasipodida; family Elpidiidae; genus Scotoplanes; species Scotoplanes globosa. The sequence continues at coordinate 9,932 of JAODAI010174189.1, read as the reverse complement.
CCCAAAATGAAATTATAAACCAAATTTACTGTATATTTAGTTTTTATTTACAAAATTTATATATGCTAAAGGCCCAAAACATTTCCCGAAGTCGTTCAGATTTGCTGAATCTATAATACTACAAAATAATTAAGAAAACTGCGCTCTTTTTAAAATGAGTTAAGTTACAGGTCATGAAGTCATGTCTGTGTACGTTTGCCTCAACGCAAGATATCATGTTGCGACTTTACGTCCCTTTCTGGACGGTCACATATATGTAATACATTTTGGCCAGGGATTTATATCACTGATGGTCACCCTGGGGTATGTATAGAATCTTTTAAAACAGTGAGCTAGTTTACATACAGACAATACTACTAGTTAAAGACTGTTATTAATCTCTGGTTTTAGCACGAACGGTAAGTCCCTCATTGATTTTAAAACTACCTGATTCTGGAAAAGTCATTATTGTTGTGATCTCACAAAGAGAGAGCATCCCTGGGGGGGCACCGACTGGGGGGATACAGTTACTGTTTCGCAGTGTACAAGATTTGGAGCAAGGATAACAATCGAGTGATCCTTGACTATGAAAAATTGAGAGGATGCAGTGTTAAAAAATGAGTCAATAAGCATTTCTAACAATTAACCCCATTATAATAAATTCATAATACTATTAAATATATTCAGTTTTAGGGAAAAGCTTTTCAGGACATCAATATTTTATTTAACTACATTTTTAAGACTATTAAATCTTTCATTCTTATATTTTTTACTACTTCTGTAGGAAGGAAAGGTATCAGATCAATTGAATAGGCTGTCGTATTCCTCGGCCACCGCAGAAATAAGGATAGATGGCAGTGTTCATTGTACACCAGAAATTATATCCGATGCCGGTAAGAAATTATTTCAAAGTTTGAGATTCACAGTTCATTTTATTACAACTTAGTAATACCTCCCCCCCCCCCATATATGGTAAGCAAGTTCCACCCAGATTGTTACCTTCTAGACACCCCTAATCACAAGCTTGGTTCTAACCCTAACACAACCCTAAGTGTTACTGTGGGGATCATGTTATCTGGGGGTACTAGGTTCTGCATGTGATGTCATTTCATCGAATGTAGCAGTATTATAATACACAAAGACCTATCCCTACATGCATACCATTGCTGATTGGCTGATTAAACATATGACAGTGATTGGCTGTTAACAACAATACAACCAATGCGGAACCTCTATATGCAATGGCATTAAAAAAATCAGTGGCTTGGAAAACTAATATTCTGTTGATCCAGCTTATGGTCTCCTCTTTCTTTTTACACTAATTTCTCTGCATGACCAAGGGCCGACATAAGTTCGGAGGTGGCCGGAATCACCTTACCCTTGCAGCAATCGCCCTTACACCATCCCGCCATCTCAACCTGTCCGGAGCATCTTCCTTCCTTAGTCCAACCTTCCTCAGCTCCTCCTCCACCTGATTCTTCTACATTTTCTTTGGTCGACCTCGTCCCTTTCGTCCATCCACCTTGAAATCCAATGCCTTTCGCAGGGGATTGAACTCATCCGTACTGCATTCGCCTTTGCCAGCCGCTCCACCGATTCCTCCAGCCCAAATATTTCCACCAAATTCCTAATTCTGTGAAATCTAATAATACTTCATAAATGACCGTAGACATAGTTTTATCCGTGTCTGGGCAACTTCCAAACTGGATAAGTACCCTCCGGACAACTACCCGAGAAAATTTAACCCTTTTAGGGTTAGGGTTTTAGTACCGGGGTTAGGGTTTTAGTACCGGGGTTAGGGTTATGGATATCTGCGGGTAATTGTCCGTGTGGTAATTGTCCGGGTGATAGTTGGCCAGTCGTATATTACTCATTTGATAGAGCGTTAGGCATGTTGTCACAAGGTCAGGAGTTTGAATATGAAGCAATGATGATTATATTACAGTTGCTCTAACTAGTATCAAAGTCAATTGGTGGCTCATATAACTAACCTCTGTGTTGAAAAGGGCCAGGAATCCTATTCATTCTACCTGTATGTCATATCACTACACAAATCTGCCAGTTGGAGTAGACTGGCGGAGTAGGTTGTGGAGTTATCGATATACGCTCTTGCAACACTGCGACCAGGACTCGATCCCCGGTCGAACGTGCGAATGGGATTACCATGCCTACAACTGGATGTTTTTCCCCAGGTACTCCGGTTTTCCCTTGTAACCCCTTGTCCGTTCGTTGCGTCACAGGGCCTGCCGGAAGATTTAGCCAATATAACCTCTTGTCCGTTCGGAGCGTCATAGGGCCTTCGGGAAGATTTAGCTAATATAACCTCTTGTCCGTTCGTTACTTCACAGGACCGCCTTCGGGAAGATTTAGCCAATATAACCCCTTGTCCGTTCGTTGCTTCACAGGACCTACGGGAAGATTTAGCCAATGGCTGACGAAGTTACCCTGCCATCAAATGTTGTTGAAAGCCTTATATTCACAAAGTGACAGTGTTAACTATTGATTTCCAGAATTAGTGGGAGGATTCCCTCACCAACTAGTATTGGGAATTATGTTGGTTATTTGTTACGTTAATATTTTTAGTGTAGGGTGAATGAGGTGACAAATCAGTTGGATTTATGTTACTATCAAAATTAAGACATTATTTTTGCAAGTTACCCAAAGAAAATTTGGTATTAAAACAGATAGTGTTTTAATACTACATTGGACGATTTATGTATATTTGGACGGTAACTCTCGAAACATATTATTTATTTATTATAATTTTCTACAGCCAAGTTGAGTAGCAATATAATGATAACTTTATTGTGATCATGTGACTGTTTAATAACCCATCTGGAATCGGCCGGGTTCAGACAGCCAAATGAAAAGATTGCATCCCCAAATACAGTAGGGGATGATAAACATAGTAGGCTACTGTATGCGTACAGTAGCACGTTGCCAGACTAAAAAAAATAATGCGACTTGTTGTATTAAATAAAGTATGTATCTCATAATTTAACAGTAAATAGTAAGCAAAGACTATATAATTACCCTGCTTATAATTGAAACTGACGATAAACTTAATTTGTTTAGAAATATTGCAACATTTTTTAAAATCTGAAATACAATATGAAATATATTAAATAATCTTCACATTTAATAGCTATGTCAAAATCCACTTTGTAAATAAATACATTCCTTTTTAATTAGTATTAATATGTATACCTAAGAATAATGTCCATGAATGGCAAAAAGAACTTAGCCCAGAACTTAGCCCTTCCATGGTGCGCAATCGCGTCGGCGCTCCTTATAGACGAAGGTCTGCCGTTGGCATGTCAGTTGCAAATTACAAACTAGTATGTTGAATCTATTACACATTATACTTACCCTCTATCCTATTTTATAACAGATAGTATGACCTCATACAACTGACCTACAGTATATTTAGCAAACTTTTGGCATCAGGCTCCCATGACGTCATCTCTCCATGTCACGTGACCACACACTGGCACCAATACCACTACACATACCCTATGATATAATCTAATGATTCCTGACTTTGCTTTGCAACGACCTAGTCAGAATATTTTTGGCAAATTTATTTTGGATTATTTTGTGAGTGTTTTATTTTATTAAATTTGGATTATTTGCAAGCATTATAAAAGGTTTAGTTTAGTCACCGATAGGTTTAAGAAGAAATTTATATAGTTTTCTTCTCGGAAATATTGTTAATTTTCGTTAAGCTTATCGGAATTAGAATCGAACTTTGAGTCCCATGCAAGGAGAGAAATTAAATATTTCACATAGGTTTTCTTAAGTTAAATATGGATATTCTAATCCAACCCAACTGAGGGCAAAGAATTATGGCAAAACTTTTTCACCTTCCCTCTAATCTATAGTGTAGTGGCCTTAACTGGTATATCAAAGGTTTTGGGCGGTTCATATAACACAGTTGTTGAAAAAGGCCAGAAAATAGCTTCAATCAAATCCACCTTAGATGGAGTGCTAAATGAGACTTTAACAGCTGCAACATTTGGCAGACCCTCACCCAATCTCCCTCAGTCCATATTCAGGATTTTCCAATCCCACTCTCATACAGCTAGGCCAGACTACAGAAAACATCATACATTTCAATTCATCAATTACAAACATCTGTTATTGAATCACTAACTATATACACTGTACTGTTGCACATTTCGCACAAATAATCATATACTGTGTCAACCCTACCAGCAGCCTAATACCCAGTCGATCTGTACATTGGATAATTTTCAAACTTTCCAAAGACATCTCAAAACTTTAATTTTCACTAATTATCACCTTTGTTGATTTTTATAAAGCGCTTGGACATATTTTTTATGTAAATTGCTAAATAAATATTTTTTATTATTATTCCGATTTGATTATTACAACTGACAATTACCACAGCTGCCCGTTTGAGTTCTACTATTTCCTCAAACTGTTCATCCAGCTGTCTTTGTAGTCGGGTCAATTCATCCTCTCTTTCAGCCGGGTCTTCACCATCCACGGGAGAATGTCTCAGTTTTCTTGACTTCCTCTTCCCCTTTGATGATGATAAATCTGTTCTGCTTTCTGATCTCTTCTGTTGAAACAAAATAATATTTCATATGAAATTGATGGGACCATCCACCACAGACAGCAGAGTAAAGTCAATGTTTGGGAAAGTGGGTTCTTTGTATTTTTGGCTCCTCCATTTCAAGATCCTTAAAACGATATATAATTTGGGGATGTTTGTGGTTAATGAGACACAGTGTCACATCAATTACAAGACTATGGAATATGATATAACTAAGAAATGGGTTTTGATTGTGGGCTATATAGTATAACTGTAACAAACAATAGTAATATTGGTAAATCACTAACCACAATGAGTAGGTTCCACGCAATAATGTTGTGGATAACCATTGCTAAATTGATATCGTAACATGAATGAATGAATAGGTTTCCTGGCCCTTCTCAACGCAGTGGTTATATGAGCCACCCATCATCACTCCGGATTCAAACTCCCGACCTTACGATCACAAGTACAACGCTCTATCAACTGAGCTAACCGGTCAGACAACATAAATCATTGTCTGCACTGGTGTTTTTTTTTCCTTAAGTTATATCCAAATGAACATGCAAGATTTTACTCCGCGTATGTGGTGGACGGTCATATAGTGTAGCATTTGTGCTGCTGTTAAACTGCTCACAAGTCTTCTATTGTGCTATAACTGGCATATTTGCTGCCGTTAAACTGCTCACAAGTCTTCTATTGTGCTATAACTGACATTTTTGCTGCTGTTAAACTGCTATAACTGATAGAAAAAGTCTTGGTACTACATAATACTGCGAGTCTCCATAATAGAACAAAACTTTACAACTCCAGTATTATTACTAAGGAGATAGTATGGGAGGCCAAAATGCTTTTGAAGAACAACTTATGCGAGAGTTGGAGGGAGTGTGCTAACAGGGATTTTAGAAGGGTCGGTGTGGACGGTGAGTGTGTGTGGGGGAATTGCAAAGTACCGGTCATGCTAGAGACAGAACCCGGTCAATAGCATAAACATCTCTTATCAAAAGTATGGATTTTTAAATCAAAGGGAATTTGGAATCGAAAAATAGTTATAGAATTACAAATATATGATGCACCACGGCCGATCGGGTATTATGTCGTTATTTTGTATTTTGAGATAAGGGAGGTTTTCCTCAAAAATATATATCACAAGTCCAATAGAATATGACCAATTCCATTAAAAAATTAAGGAACTTGGAAAATTATTATTTTCCTGATTTGGGTATCAAATTAAGGATAATGGTATCGTCTTTCTGTTTACACCAATATCTCAATATGACCAAGGGCACAAATAATACCCGATATGTCATGGTGCATCACATATGAATATAGAGTTACTGAAATATTTATGGGCTCGCTATATAGTTACATATATACTTAATAGCACATATCCACAATATTTTACTAGTTGCAGAATAGTGGTATGTTGACCATACTTCTTATATCGCTGAATACAGGATAAATCAAATTTACTTAGAAGTGTGTACATTTAAACCAGATTTTACCCCTGCCTGTATTCCCCAAATACTACCGAGTGTACTCTATAAAGCATAAAAATATATTAAATTTGGTACAAACAAAATTAAAATAGCCCTAAAACTTTTCAAGATATGTACGTTTTAAACTTGCATGTATGCCTTGATATAATTGTGGAGGATCCCATTTTGAAGGAAATTCACTTGAAGAACTTTAGTCTAATTATGACATCATCGATCCCAGGGCTACACATTATTCAATTGTTTATAAATGTATTTCACGGTCTATTTATGTATTTATTACAACTACAAAACAAGTATCTTTACTCTAAACAATCTTACACAAAAATAGTAGCTACCGTAAGGCAACAGTTCACAGCGAATAGTATCAAATTATGTGAAAAAATAGAGAAATATGGGTCGTTTCACCAGGTTGGGACACACTGTGCGACGTGGGTCCATATTATTAAATTATAATTACATTTGACTCAATTATTTCATGTAACATTCATCTTGGGGTGTGTTATTATTTGTGAAAGTTTTGGATCATTATTTTGAGTGTATTTTTACAGAAATATGATGCAAACTGTATCAGTTTGATGTAACATGTTACATCTGCACTTTTCTTTTTTTTATGTTTTTAGACACTTACCTACATAATTATGCAACTTACTTTTTGTACTAATTACTAGATGCACAATGTACCAAGAAAACCTTTGGTCATGGTAATGAGTGATTAAAAATAGCAGATATGGCAAAATAAAAAAGCATGTGGTCGATGTAACTTTGACACCAAATGTCACACCTATGTTAAAACTCATGTTTTTTATTCTTTCCATATCTGCTGTATTTGTTCATTGATTACCATAATCAAAAAAATTCTTGGTACATTGTGCGTCTGGTAATTGGTACAAAAGTATGTTTTCAAAATTATGCAGTTAAGTATCTAAAAACTTAAAAAGAAAAGTGCAGACGAACATGGACACGATGTCCACTGTTACATCAAACTGATACACTTTGATAGATTTTGCATCATATTTCTGTAAAAATACACTCAAATGATCCAAAACTTTCACAAATAATAACACACCCGGAGTGATGATGTTTATATTCCAGTGGCTCTAACTGGTATATCAAAGGCTTTGGTTGTCTCATATGAACACTGCGTTGAAAGGAAAGCTATTCATTCATACACCCCAAGATGAATGTTACATGAAATAACTGAGTCAAATGTAAGCCTGCCTTTAATATTATGGCCAATTTCCCTCACTGTGTCCCAACCTGGTGGAATGACCCACATACAATTATATTACATTGCTTGGTTGCAATTGCGATTAAACGTGAAAGTAAACGCAAAGCCTGGAAACATTAGCATGGGTCCCAAATTCCTATAAACACTGGATGTATTTATTCTTCTGTTAAGAGATTTATTTTGTAATTTCGTTGACCGAGATTCTAGATAACATAGTCACTAAGTTCCAGTGTTACAGTTAAAGATTGATGTTGGATCGGTATATTATACAATAGTTATCGGTAACTGGATGGCGTATTTAATTTTGCCACGCTAAGCGACCACCGAAGTGGAATACGCCCAAATACTTGTTAAATTACAACTTCACGTCAGGTGGTCATCCATATGTAAATGTCAAAGTGTTTTTTTTTTCTTTTGAATTTGAGAAAGAGCGTTCACATGGGAAAACCGTGATCACTCTCTGATAGGAACCCGCACTACTAGGACCGATCTGGGATTCAAACTCTGGATTTCCTAATTGCTGACCTTCATGGCTTGCAAAGCCACTAATAGCTTCCAAAGCTACCAATATTAATTGCTCGGCCACGGCATATGTGACCCATCACATCAAAACCAGGGACATGTTGCAAAAACATATTTTAAGATAATTGCTAATTGCTATTGTTATAAAGAATGCACTTTTGGTACTACTACCAGGTAAGTGCTATTTTCCAAAGTGAAGTTTAAGTGTCTGTAGAATACTGAACTCAACTCATAGTATAGCGTTCAGGATACACTACGGTATCAGGTGTGATCATGGATGGTCATCTAAGGTGATTGACCAAATATGTCAAGGTAGCTATGAGTGATCCTACCCCGGGACCGCCATTTATACGTCCCCATCCGATTGACGAGAGTGCACATCAGTCTTTGGCCACTTTCCCAAAGGCTGACGTAGAGTTGAGGAATTGTAGACCACAATTGAAGTAACAATCATTATTTACAATTTTTGCAAAGAACCTGAATCGAACCTGGTAGGATTTGAACCCGGGCCTCCTTGTTGCAAGTCGAGCACTCTTACCGCTGAGCCAGCTCACCTCTCAATATGATCATTAATTATTGTGTTTCGGTCCACATTGTAAATTACTTTATTGAGAAAAACATGTTTATTCCTGGTATTTTGATGATTAATATAAGAAAAATTGTCCCAAATTCACCATTTTTTAAATTTGACCGTAAATTTTCAACGTTTCGGTCAATATGCATTTGATGTAATACCATATGAAAACACAATTATGGGAAAAATGGTTTTGCATTTGCAATATTTTTTGTATAATTGATTTCTAGAAGTGCATCTGTGACATGTCCCTGCTTTTGTTATGATGGATCACTTATTATAGTAGACGGTGTTGAGCACTTGTGATCTCTGAATCCCCTGTGGCGTTCAGCTTTCCTGGACTTATAGCAGTTAATGAGGTGATGTATATATAATAGGTACGTCCTGTGGATTAAGAACAGTGAATTTTGGCGCTATCCAGATGTGTGTGCATACAATAAGTCGTATAATGACAAGCAATTTATTGGACAAGATTTCCCAATTTGTGTAAAATTTCGGTCACAATACTAGTTGGCACATTACAATACATCATATAGTTGCCAGTTGGAAGAGTGTTGTATCAAGATGTCCAATTAGTTTTCTTGCCCTTTGAATTTGAGAAAGTCGTCCGTATGGGAAAACCGTGATTATTCTCTGATCAGAATTAAAACTCTGGATTTCCCAATGGCAGACCTTCATAGCTTCCAAAGCCACTAATATTAATCGCTCGGCACAATATATTATAGTAGAAGGTGTGTAGTACCGGTGATCCCTGAATTCCCTGTGACATTCAACTTTCCTGGATCTTTGGCAGTCAATGAGGTGATGTAAATATAATAAGAACGTCCTATAGATTAAAAACGTTTAATTTTTTCATTATCCATATTTGTGTACATGTATACAATAAGTCGTATAATAGTAAAACTTTTAAGTCTGCTCAGCAATTTGTTGGACAAGATTTCCCACTTTGCATAAAAGTTGTGGTCAAGGTACTCGACTAGTTGGCACATTACGATACTTCAAATATTTGCCAGTTGGAAGATTGGTTGTTTCAAGATGTCAAATTAGGATTCTTTTGTTTTGAATTTGAGAAAGTCGTTCGCGTGGGAAAATTGTGATTACTCTCGGTGTGGTCATAGCAAGTACTTAAATATTGGTACATTTTTCTTCATCTGAAACACATAATTTAATCGACCTTCATTCATGGTATCAATAATTCTCACCATGTTGTGCACCGAATCGCCAATATGCCTGCTTGGTCTATTGCTACCCAGGCATCCTTTATTAAAGGTGTCAATGATGTTGCAGCCATTTGGCATCAACGCCTTATCTTCAGTTTGTTTTTCAGACTTTAACCTCCAGTAATTGGACTATATTTGTCCTTTCTAATCGTAGATAAACGTGACCAACCCGGACCATGCAAAGTTCTTTGAGCACGTCATCCCAACCAACGACCGTCTCGCTTTCATCTGTGAGAACGCAGACGACATGGAGCTCTTTCTCAGGGAGGTAAGACTAGTATTCACTTCATAGACATATACTTACCCTAACAACATCCTTAATGCCACTCCTAATCTACTCCCCATAACATCG